>CM035426.1:7929836-8119836 GCA_020310875.1 Ceratopteris richardii
GTCCTTTGAGGCATGCCAAGATCGAAGCAAAGACATGGCACATGCTAACCATATGGCATCTTTGGGCTTAAGTGGCTGAAATATGTTGGGCCTCAATAGTAGATCAATAAAGTACTCTTGTGGTCTATATGAAAGAATGAGTTTGGCACAAAATCATGAAATAGGAGGAAGGGAGATAGACCTAGATGTGTGCTCGGGTGCACCAAAAACCAAAGGTATTAGTTGCATGAGGAGAGAGAAAGTAGAGAGAGAGAGTTGCATAAAAAATCTGAAGAATATCAAAGGAGCTCAATTTTTAGAAGTTCCAAACTAGTTATCTAACTTTAGGACCAAGTTTTATTGATAAGTGGCTTTTAGCCTTTAGGTCATTGGGGCATAGTCACACATGTCTAATGACCAAAAGTCATAAAAAACATGTAAATGCTTATAACTCCTTAATGTGGGGTCCAAAAAATATAATATAAATATGTCTATGTAGCTTTTGAAGAGAGTCCTTATATGGAAGGGTAAAAATGTAGACAGTAGATAGAGAGGTTTTTTGGGGCCTTTATCCCCGACAACTTCCATTTGAAGGGCTAAAGAGTTTCCTTCAAGCTAAGTAACTCGGACCATTTGAAAACATAATTGATGTTGTGCCAAATTCATGACCGAAGGGGATTGCAAATGGGCACCAACTTCAAAATACTTAAAAAAGACTAACAATTCTAGACCAACTTTAAAGTGCCTTATGTACCGAATGGTACTTGACCTTACGAAACTTAAAAAAAGTTCAGTTTGCGAACGGTTGCAATTGTGCTCTTTAATGAAGTGGTATCTCACATTAGTATGGTTTGTGTGAGCATGGAATGGCATTCTGTGCAAGATATATGGCACATGGCACTCTGGCTATCACAACTAAGAATAGGTGCCTTGTCAAGCAAACCAAACTCATTCCATAGGTGTGCTAGCCATTTGGCTTCCTTGGAATCCTCTTTGGCTGAAATATATTCAGCCTCTATAGTAGACAATGCAACCTCCTTTGGACTCTAGAGCACCATGAAACAATACCTCTTGCAAGAGTATATATAACCACTTGTGGACTTGCAAGTGTCTACATTACCATCATGCACGAGTCACATAATCTCTTCAATTCTAATTTACCCGTTCCATAACAAAGGATTTACACTTGACCCCTTTCAAGTATCTCGAGATGACTTGATGGCCTCTTAATGAGCTTTGCCAAGATTAACCATAAACTTGCTAACAACTCCCACCACATGGGCAATGTCTTGTCGAGGGGCAACGATGGCATACATATGTGAAGCACAAGCTGATGTATATGGAAGACTTCATGCAATTGGCTGCATCATCATTTTTGGGAAAATCATCCTTGGAAAGCTTAACATGTGTCTGCAATGGCACTCCAAGATGCTTAGCATCAGCCATGTTAAATCTGTCCAACACTTCTATGTTTTTTTTTTTTGGATAAGTGCAATGTATGCCTTTGTTCATCTCCTTTTATTCGCAATATGAAGTACATGCTCTTCTTGCCAAGAATTTTCATTCAGAAACTACTATTCAATTGTTGTTTTAGAGCATATCATCACCATACAACACGAATGATTGGGCTGCCATCACATCCTTTTGGTGTAAAAACAGTGATCTCCATAAATTCTTTTGAAACCATGTTTGTGGCTAATGCATTTAATTTCCTATGCCATTGCCTAGGTGCTTGCTTTAACCCATACAAGCTCCTTTTTAATTTGCGTGCAAGATTCTCTTTCTTAGGAATGGCATATCTCTTTTGAGTGTTCTGTGTATATCTGTTCATCCAAATCTTTTGTGTAGTCTCTTGCTTTGGTTGTTGGTTTTTCCCATAGTTTAAAGAGAGTTTTAAAAACAAGTTTTAAAATGTTTAATACATACAGTACCATAATAATGGAAAAAAACTATTATTTTATTTTGTTGCAATGTTTCATTTTTTTTCAATAATCTATGAATAATGCATATCTAGCATTCATTTACATATCTAGTGCTAAAAACACATAAAAAACTTAACCTACTACGAGTACAATGATATGGAGATAGGAAGGCCAAAAATGAATTTGGTTAAATTAAACAAAAAATGGGAATGAAGTCTTAAACAAAGGATTGCTGAGCTTGAAGCCCCACATAAAGCACATTAAAACTCCTAAGGCTATTATACAACAAACTCCAATTTTGGAGCCAACAGAAGAAACTAAAAATAATGCATTTAGAGTGATAGACTCCAGGATGGATAAAAACAATGTGAACAATTTAATGATGACCTTGCTAAATGAAATATCTTTTGGAATCAAAATAGGAACTTTTTTCGTGAACCAGATAGGAGGGACTTTTGATTTAGAATTTGGTAGAGAAGGAAAGAAAAAGACACTAGAGGAAATGCCTACTCCTATAGTAGAAAAAGTCTGAGGGTTGGATGTTCTACTTATGGACTTGGACTATAAAGATCTACAAATTGTGAGGAATCTAGTATATGGGATAATGAGATAAAAATCTCTAGATCTGATTTTTTATCTCAAAATGTATTGAAGGAGGCCGAGGCAGATAGTTTAATTCCACTACAAACTAAATGGTCTAATCCTATAGACTTCCATTTTGCTTATGATTACCTTGTGAGAACCTTCATGAAGCAAAAACAAAAGTTGAAGATGATCTGCCCCCCCTTTCCGCCCCTCCCCCCTGAAAGAAAAACTCTCAAAAAAACCTATTAGGACGTTTGAAATGTCTTTATTTTGCGTTAAAAACACGTTTTTTTAAAACTATGGCTTTTCCTTTTGTGTTTGTGTTCTTTATCTTGAGTTCATAAGTGTGGATACATTGTAACTTATGAAGGTATATATATTCATCAAGAACTTTCCATTCATATATATCGTGTTACCATCTGATGATTCATTGACTAAGATTAAATTACATGAAGGGCTGAGATTCAAAGAGAAATAGTCATATGATCTAAGGGTTGGGATTTAATCATCTTAACTTAATCCTAAAAATAAAAGAATGGCCTCTCGAAAATCTTGCCGCGATTTGTGGTGGATTTTACGGCAAGTACCTTTTTGACAGTTTGGGTTTGGGCTATAAAAGGACCCACAAGGTGTGCACCATTATTATCTACTTATACTCTTAAGTGTGTCCAAGCTTAAGTGCTTCTAGTTGGAGGTCTTCAAGCTGTTTTAGAGTGTTTTTCCAAACCACTACCTCAAGAGGAGAAGCTTTTGTGGTTGCTTATGTGAGAGAAGAACCTAATTACAAACTTGCACTCTTTTTCAGGGCACATAGGCTGTTTTCTTCATTAATAGTCTATTCTACTTCCATATTCCAAGACACTTTCATATTCTTTAGCTCTAGGCACATTTCTCTCCAATTTTTGTACTTAGATCCATTTTAAATTAGACCATTTGTCCAAAATTTGTATATTACACACGTTGTACAATTATTTTTTCATTAAGTAGTTATTATATAGAGTAATAACTTTGCTACCTGTTCATATCTCTTGTATCTTGTCAATTTCCATTGTCATTTATCTATCTTATTTGGTTTAAGGTATGTATTTGTGCATGGCTCTAACTTCTAAGTGTTAGAAAGATCTTGTGATTTTCATATTGGGCCTCCCTCACTTTCACAAAATTTCAATAGTTAATTAACCCTCATTGGTTGCCATATGCTCTTGCATCATGCCTTCCTAGGTAGCCGGGTGGCATGAGCATGGTAAGCAAGCCATGGCAAGAAAGAAAAATCATCCTAACCTTGATCAATTTGAGAGCAAGATCAAAGACATGCCTTGTTCAAACTTCACCACCGTTGGCTTGCATGTGCTCGCCTTCCTTGTTTCTCCTATTGGAAGCGTCCCAACCCACCTCTAACAAGAGGTCGAGAAGCTTGTCAAGGTGAGCCATCTTGGTTTCAAGTTTGATTTCATTATGTATTTTGTTCATATGTCATAGCCTCATTCTCCATCGTTTGGTTTCAAGTTTGTACAAATTACATTTTTGATTTTATTATTCACGTGACATGATGATTGTTCTCACCAAATATGTGGTGTTTGCTTGTCTTCATTTTGTGGCTCTATACATTTAACATTATGTTACGGTTTACTTGTAATATGGATTATGTATCATATGACATGAATCATTGATACATGTATTCAACATTGGAAAGTTTTTAAAAGAATTTTGAATATTCCTAACAAACATTTTAGAATGTGCTTTATTTTCTTTAAAAGCATGAAGTTTTCAAACTCAAAGGTTTTTTTGCACCCATATTGGGAAGGTGATTCTTATCAGAAGATGGTATTGTTTCTTCATGGGTGATGCACTTATTTCTTTGGTTAGCAAGACAGAGAATACTAAGGCAATTTCAGCTTGTGAAGCAGAGTATAGAGCAGGTTATGCGGCAACAAGAAAATGCATAGGCTTTAGGAGCTACTTAATGATTTACACTTTGAAACTTCACCCAGTAATATCTATTGTTATGGATAGTCAAAGCCCCATAGTTGTGGCAAGGGCAAAACACGATGAAGTGCATTATTGTTTCATTTGGGAATTCATTAGAGAGAAATGGAATTTTAATACATTTCTCTAGAAGACAATGTCTTAAGTATTTGTGGAAAGGCTCTACTCAGAGAAACACAAGAATATCGCTCGACATAAAAGCCCCTGATAAGGAGAATACAAGGGGACATTGTATGAAATAAATTCGTTTGTATCACTTACGTTTTTACAAAATTAAGATCTTTGTCATTCAAAGTCGAAAGTAACATTGATGTATGAGGTGACTTTGAGTGCTTATGTTTGTGTAACTGGAAAAAGTCATGGTATTTGTCATTTCCTCCAGATTCTAAAAAGTTTGCTGGTTTTAGATACCATCTGAATCACAATGCTAAAGAGCTGATTGATAATATTTTTGACAAGGTCTCATTTCTAGTGGATATTTTAAAGGACTTGCTTGTGCTATTCTTAGTAAACATGGTCAAGTTTCTTTTTGATTTCTTATGAGCTGAACTTCTCCCTTGTAACTACTCCCTCATTCCACCTGTCTAATGCATGCACGAATGCTGTTTCTTGCTTTCCTTTTTAATCATACTATGCTAAATAAATAATTTTATCTGTGACCAGTCTCAGAATCATGACGCAAAGTTATTGCTCTTGCGATTGCCAGCTTAAATTTGTATTGAAGGATACCTTTTGATGGGCTTGTTTTATGATTTATCCTTCGCAAATATGGACATGTTACAACTCTTTTTAAGGGGAAGAGGGGGGCCCTAAGTATGGATACCACATTCTATTAATGGAACATTGCTCACCTATTCTGCATGCATTTTTCTTTGGTTTTATAAATAAAACTGTTTCTAATTGCAGGTTGTGCTGAAAATCATAAAGCATTGCAAAGATTTTATGCCTGCTCTTGTGACTGGCCAACTTTTAGGCCTTGATATTGGCAGTGTCCTGGAGGTCACCAATTGCTTCCCTTTTCCGGTAAGGTGTCATTTAAGTAGATGTCAATGCCTATTTTGATTTTTTATTTTCAACCCATTTCAATGACGGAGCCATCTTTACAGAGCCGAGGTGGTGAGGAAGAAGAGGAGGTTGAGGCAGATGGTGCAAATTATCAGCTTGAAATGATGCGATGCTTGAGAGAAGTAAATGTAGACAACAACACTGTTGGATGGTCTGGCTTTTATGATTGACCTGGCAAGCTCGTTCTTTCATTCAGGACTGTCTTTCTGGGTTAATGAATGGTCACTTGTATCTGTTTGTAGGTATCAGTCTACTTACATGGGATCTTATCAGACAGCTGAACTGATTGAAACTTTCCTCAATTATCAGGTAATTTCTCTTGAGAGCCTACCAGTAACCGTAGATATTGTAGATATTCTTGTCCATTTTGTAAGTTGAATAGCTTATGGATTGTCCATTCGACTCAAAAAGCCATGATATCTGATCCAGGGGTGAAACTCCTTTTTGGCACAGTACTTAGTCAAATACATGCATTTGACTTTCTGTGGTAATTTTGATTTAAATGGATTCGAGCTGAGGAAACATTTACATTTGAACATGTGAAAGGATTGATAGGCTTGATCAAAGCCTGTCATTTCCATTGTAACTTTATAGGCTGTGTGCGGATGTCTTTTGAGTCTGTAGGTCGCAGAACACTTTCATTTAATGGAACACGTTTCTTGTTGATCGATTAGTGCTCATTTGTCTACAAAAGCATTCTGGCAAACTCTGCTTTTTCTTGTGGGTCAAAAGTGTTCATAAGTATATTACCAGTTCCAAAGAGATCAAATGAAGGGTAAGGGTAAGGGAATGAGGTATGGAGAGGCTTAGGATGAATAAGGAACTCCAAAGCAACCTCTCTCACAAGAGTAGAGATTCTTGCCAAAGTGTGGATACTTGTGGATTAGTGAACAAACTTCCTTGGCAAGACATATGATTACTACAACATGAATCAATGTACCATTTTTTGTCATCTTCATAAGAGCTTCTATACTCATGTCTCATTGCAAGTAATATGTCCTTGCTTCCTTTAGGTGCTTGCCTAGTTGCTTTAACTCCTTTGATTGTCTCCATTTGGTCTTCCATTTTTCAATCAACAATCACTAGCATGATGTCTTACTTTACCACAATGATAGCATGTTATACCTTTATGAGAATTGTAGGAGCCTCAACCTCTTTATCTACTTTGACCTTGACCTCTTCCTTGTGTGTTGTCATTTGATCCATCCATGGTGTCTTCCAAATTGTTTTGATTGTAGTTGGAGTTGTTGTGACCCCTTCCTTTTCCTCTTGGGCCTCTTCTTGAGTCCTTTACTTTGACTTACAAGTTACATACAACATTTGTTTGTTGCTGCACTTTCCTTTGGAGTCTCGAAAGCTCATCTCTTTTGTGACAAGACGAGGGATTAGTTGTTGAAAAGTTGGATATGCATCCTTCAAGTCACTAGAAGTTATAAAAGGCTTCCATCTTTCATCTTCTCTGAATCCGTTGAGAGAACAACACATAAGATCTTCATCTTCAACTATTGTGCCAATAGAAGCTAAAGCATTACTTAGTTCCTTAATCTTCAAAGTATATTCAACTATGGATTGACCCGAACTTTTTTTGATTCTGCTCAACTCATTCTTGAGTTGAAGTTTCATAGCTCTTGTATTTGTCGAAAACATCATTTCAAGAGCTTTTGAAGCATCCTTAGCTATTGCTAGATGTTGAATATGCCCTCCTATGGCACAAGTAATGATTTGTGAGATGAGGAGCATAACTCTCCGATTCCTCTCTTCGCATTCTTTGGACTTGTGTGGTTTTAGCTTGATTGATTCGAGGTTGAGCATCATCTCCACTCACTGTACCCTACAAGCCTTTGCCCATTAAGTAATTTGTCATTCTAAACTGCCACACTGGATGGTTATCCTTGTCAAACTTCTCTACTTGTTGACCTTGATCAACCAAAATGGTCGATAACTTTCAGAGTTACATTGAGTGGCTATGTTGTCCTTTGCTCTTGGGCTTGTGAAGCTCTCCTTTGATTTGTAGCTCCTCTTTTGCTTTTGCTTCAGCTCCAAACTTGTTGATGAAGCTCTTGCACCAATTTTGCTCTGATACCATGGAGAATGATTTTTCTTATGCACAACAAGAAGCATGTAGTGAGCCCTTGATAGACACTTGCACTTTGGATTGCATGCTTTTTTCAACTCAAAACTCAAATGCACATGTGGCTTTAATCAATAAAACTAGATAAAGAGAGCTCTCCAACAAGCTATAAGTTACTTTATTTGGGTCAACAAAAATAGACTTGTCTACACATGTCTGTTGAAGAATCAAACTTCATTCTTGGATTGACAATTCACAAAATGTAAAACCTTTGAAGGAGATATTTGAGAGAGAGAAAGAATACAAGATATAACTTTCCAATGAGTCTTTAAAGGCAATAAAAACTTACATATACATTGAGATATGAACCTCACAATATGATTGTATTCAAAGTGACATGCAACGAGAGACAATCTATGAGAAGACAAAACGACAAAATGACTTTTAAGATCAAATCCAACTACTAGGGCTCTTATCTCTTTCTCTCTCTCTCATTCCCCTTGTTGAGAACGTGCTCCAACTTTTTTATAGCCAATGAGCATGTGAATAGGTTTGTGTCTTCTTCTTAATTCATCACCTTCATTTGATTGCTCACTACATGCCACACACTACAAGGTTGATATTGTATCTTTTATTCATCATGACTTTTGACTTGAGTTCTTCGTCCTTAGAGTTATATTTACCTTTATCTTTTATCTCCAGTGAATTTATCCAAGCATAGCTCATGTGACAATGAGCTTGCACATATATCTTTAAATGTACATGGGGTTCAAGAGAGTGTGAGCACCTTCTCCTTCCATTATGAAGAGTTCATCTCCATTTTCGAGGATGAAAATGCTCTTAAAAGAGAAGGAAATGTCATATTATAGATAGATGGGGTGTCATGTTATACATAGGTGGGTACTTTTCTATGGGATGAATGCCATATGGTATAATATGAGTGCACTTGCCTATTGAGAGTAGAAGGAAGAGGGAGTTTGAGTGGACTCGCACATGGTATGTGCTTGGACATTGGGCGGGTGGATGACCTTAGACTTCAGAGTCTTCTCTATCACACATGTTGAATGTGGAGCCGAACCATGGCAAAAGGTTTGCACTTAATTAATACTAGGATATATTTCTCTCATTCTTTAAAGAGTTTTGTGCAATTGGGGTACGAATATAATAAATAAGTGCAAGTGGGGTACGAATATAATAAATAAGTGCAAGCCAATCATGTGACAAAGTTTGGGTGTTGCAAAATGTGTAACAACTCTTTGTGATCATATGAGTTGCAAGATCCACATCTCTCATGTTAACATGATGGACAAAAGAAAAATCATAAACACGATTCATATATTCATATACACAAGTACTAGACCAAGATAAATGGAGTACTTATAAGTACTTGAGAAAACATCACTTCTATTTTTCATAAACAATGCACTTATGTTAAATACACTACTCAAATGTTTTTTAAACTGCAAATATAGATATTAAATTGTGAAACATCAAGCATACAAAGAACTTCAAGGAGATAGAATGGTTTTTCACTCCAAGTCTTAAGAATTATAGTTTCTATGCTTTTCTCTAGAAAAGTCTCGTTGTTAGCACAAGAACTAAATAGATTGCATTGGAAGAAGCTAAGGTGAGAAGTCATGTGCTTTGATGTACCACTATCAAACACCCAATTAACAGACTTTTCGAAGTCCTTTGAAATTGTGAAAAACTCAAGGTCTTGATCCTCACAATGGTCCTGTTCGATGTTTCAACTTGTTCATCAGATTTCGGATCATCATTATCTACTGCATCTCTAGAATTTTTTAACTAATCTAAATCTACATTCATTCATGTAATGTTGAAGTTTCTTACAATAGACATAATTCCCTTTCTTATGTGTCTTTTTTTTAGTTAGAAGTCCTAGGATCATCCTTATCAGAATCACTAGGATTTGGATTTAGAAATAGAACTAAAACTTTTCTCTGATTTAGAGCTACTCTAACTATTCTTACGTTTTCCTTTGCCTTTGCCTTTGCCTTTTGCTTTAGTAGCCAGAGCAAGTCTCTCATAGTCTCTTGCAGATTTAGATTCAGTTTAGATTGTTGTCCTTGTACCAAGAGGTTTTGTAACTTTCTAAACGTGACCAATGTATGAGTGATAGAAAAAGTCATATGGAAAGACTTGAGACCGTGACAATGAATTCAGGGTGATAGTCACAAGCTTGTCGTCCTCTATAAAAAACATGAATAGTATTGACTAACTAGATTATGGATTTTAGTTAGATGGTCTTGAACAAAACTACCATTTTCCATTCTTGGCATGGGTTAGAAGATTTGTTTTTTTGCAATGTCTGGAGAATTGAACAAATAACATAGGTGTGGAATAATAGATCTCTTCACAGAAAGAGATATTATAGATCTCTTCTCTAAATGTATCTGTAATAGCAACGTACATACACACTCTAGCTGTCAGGATGTAAGACTAGATGTAGTGCAAATAAGAATAATTGCCAACTTGGAAGTAAATTACTAATGGGCAGAACTAGGAATTGTGACAAGTTTGACCAAACTTGTCAACTCCGCTCGACAGAGTTGACTAGTCTAAGAATAAGTCAAACAGAGCAAGAAGTAATAGGAAAGAGAGAATATTGCTGAGAGCAATAGAATATGTCAGAGAAATGATTTTCAATACTCTTGACACAGTCAAAGAGGGTTGATCAGTCCAATATTTCTAGAAGTCTGAAGCCCTGTTGTGCCTGCTCTTGATGCTTACCAAGTTTGCAATCAAGTTTACCTGCTCTGAGACCAAATTGTTAGCCCAGATACATGAATAATAGCATACATAAGAGAATAAATGCACAAAAAAGTGATACGCTCCAAATAACTTTGAAGTGACACAAGAAACATAATCGCAACTCACAAATACCAAAGAGAGCAAGTGAAAGATAAGGGAATAGGCTTAGGCTGAATAAGGAACTCCAAAGCAACCTCTCTCACAAAAAGTAGAAAATCCTCCCAAAGTGTATGAATGAGCATACACTACTCTAAACACTCCGGAACCTGCAAGAGTGTAAGCACAGTGCACACTCCTTGAACTCCTCGAAGCAAGAGATCCTCCTCCAAGTAATGTGCAAGTGACACTCCACCTCACTCACAAGAGAGTATGTAAGTAGAGCACCTCACAGGTGAAGATGTGAAGTGAGGACAAGACAAGGTATTTTTGAATTGTGAGGGTGAAATAGCTTTCAAGAAAAATTAGGTGAATAGACTTAGGAAAGCATGGTGAAAGTAGGTTTTGGGTAATTACATGAGTGCCTTTAGTATTAGCAAACTGTTTTTAGGACAGCTTTTCAATGATGATGTGGGAGCTGCTCATGCGATCATAGCCATAGAATCTTGATTTACTGGGTTTTTAATCTCAAAAAAATAAGCTGCACACATGAGCTGTTGACTTTTTAATGGGTTTGACCCAAAATTAGGTTTTAACTTTTGGTGGCTGAAATGAGGGTGTTTGATTGACTGTTATATATGGCTGGATTGCTCTGTTTTGAGTACAAGAGTATGTGATTCATCTCTTATGCATGAAGTGATCATTCTTGACCATTTTTAATCAAGTCTTTGACCTAATTTTTTGTCTTATGATACAAAATAGTCAAATTGTTCATGAATATATACAAGGATTGTTGATATCTAACCGGAAAATATACAAATTAGAATTTCTAATGTCTGAATGTGCTAAATATCCAACATTTTCCTCCCCCTCGGCTTTTCCTCTGCTTTTCTCTGTCCTCTCTCTCCTTCATACAGACACACTCATACAGAGGCATCCACCATTATATAATATAAATGAATCTAGCCCTCCTTATCTGTATAAAATATCACAGAAATTGTGCTTTTTGGTGTGCAGGAAAACATTAAACGCTGTGTTTGCATCATATATGATCCTCAACGATCAGGGCAGGGTGTTTTGGCTTTGAAGGCTTTAAAGCTCACTGATGCCTTTATGGAGCTCTTTCGTAACCAAAATTTTACAGGAGAGAAGTATGTCTCTTTTTCAGCATTACAGTTTTTGGAATCTCTGCAAAACATTCCGTGAGTTTTAATTTTCCTGATGTGAATATCTTCTCTCTTGTTTGAACAGGTTAAGGGAACAAAACCTCACTTGGCAAGATATTTTCCAAGAGATCCCGGTGAGTTGTTCCAGAAGTGTTAGAGTTTCCAAGTCTTCATTCTTGAGTTAAATCTGGTTTTTAAATGCAATAAACTACTAGTGATTCCTTGAAGTTGCCACACACTTTTCTTTTCGGGTTTGGGGTGTATTTATGGCATATACAAAGGTTAAGATTCTTTTGCTTCCTCACAAAGTAAAAACATGCGAGTATAATTGTTGCATATATAGACCATTTCTTGAAGGGGTGCTTATTTATCAATGTAGAGCGAGAGAACAGGGAATGGCAATGTAATAGGACTATGAAGAAACAAGACACTGAATGACAATGTAATGGAATGGGAGCCATGTAAAATAGGAAACAGTAATGTGCAAGCAGATTTGGCTTTCTTGTCGTGTCCTTGTATCCAAAACTCATTGAAACATAGAAAGATCCTGTTTTTCCTGCAAAGTTTGAAGTTGTTACAACAAAATTTTAGGACAACTTATTCAAAAAGTGAATAAAGAAATCAATCACAAATATTGATCTCAATTCTAATTGCTGGAGCTGGAATGTATATTATTACTTGATTATCGTATCAGAAACACACATTTTTGTTAATAATCGAATGGTGTATCTTTAGTACATCAGTTCATGACTGGTGAGGGGTCTTAGTCCTCTCTGCCATATGCTCATGTACCAATGTACTAATCACATGCATTAATTAGTTCCAACTTTTGCTTTCAACCTTGGAAGTGATTCTGATTTTCATTAGAGATAATGTTGAGATGTTGTCATACAGCTCCATTCTGAAGGATTTTGTATTTGTACACATTCCAGGTAAAGATATCCAATTCTGCATTGGTTAGTGCTATCATGACAGAGCTGGAGTCTGTCTCTCCAGCTACACAGGTAGCTTTGTGATCTTATACTAGTTCTCTCTCTCTCTCTCTCTACCCTTGTGATTGCATGATCTTAGGACAATTTCGTCCTCCTAGCAGATGTTAATATATTTTCAATTTCAATCTCTCTCTCTCTCACACACACACACACACAAAAACAATCTCTCTCTCTCTCTCTCTCTCTCTCTCTCTCTCTCACACACACACACACACACACACACACACACACACACACACACACACACACACACACACACACACACACACACACAAAAAAAAAAAAAACCCAAAAAACAACAAATCTTCCCCCCTCCCCCCCCCTTTCCGCCTTTTTCCCTATGTGTGCAGAAAAAAATACGCCACCCACCCATCCATGCTCATGCCTACATCCTGCATATACATGCACATGCACACAAAAAGTGTGGGAAAAATAAATATACCAGTGGGGTTATTTTTTCTTTTTTTGAGGTAAGATCGTAGACCTATTCTTCCATTTATGCTTGAAATTGGAATGAACAACTTAACAGGGGAGCCCCCCGTATCCCCCACTTTCCAGGGGTTTCGGATCACGCTGTAGTCCAGGTTTTTAACCCTGGACCTCACAGTCCAGGGTCCAGAGTGTTGACCACGGATCCCCGTTATGTGGGGCAATCCCTGTTCATGTCAGGGACAATATTCTTGCCCCTCATTAATTGCAGTTATTATGCATTTGTATATTACTTGACTCTGTATGATGTGATCTTTTCGGGTTTTAGTCTGATTTTGACAGGTTAGTTCTGTCCACAAATCCTTTCATGGAGAAAAACCTGGAATTTCTAATAGAGTGCATGGATGATTTATCCATGGAGCAACAAAGGGTATACTTTCTTTGTTTGGCTTAGATTAGATACTGATCTGCTATTAATTTGTGTGGTGTCCACATCTCTAAAATACACGTTTTCTGTAGTTTCAATATTATTATCGAAATTTATCAAGACAACAAGCTCAGCAGCAAGCTTGGCTACAAAAAAGACGGTATTTATGGCTTCTTTTCTATCATTTTTCCCTTGAATCTTGTTTTTTGCCATTCAACTTACATGTTCTTATTGTAGAACGGAGAATATGTCAAGAAGGGCATTAGGTGAAGAGCCATTGCCTGAAGAAGATCCAAACAATCCAATTTTCAAGCCTTTAATTGAGCCATCACGGCTTGATAGCTATTTGATAACAAATCAAATATCTAATTACTGCAGTCAAATCAATGGGTAAGTAGTCAGTTCATATTTATTTTGCTACTTAAATTCTTGGGCATATACACCTTTTAGGGCAAGCCAGCTGAACTGTATGTAGTCCTTTTAAGGAGGTGGACCATACTTTTATTTCTTGTTGGCTATTGCTGCTCTATGAAATCACCAGTGGGGACATAATAGTCTAGATCTCTTTGTTTTCAGAAAGAAATATTGTTGCTTCTAAAAGTTTTGTCTTTGTGTATCAGATTTGCTGGACAGAGTTTCATCAAATTGTATATGATGGATGCAGTCCATGAGAACAATTAGCAACTAGGCATTCTGAGGGGATTCCGTCGATTTTCCCCCCCTTCATAGGCCTCAGAATCCTTGTTCCAAAGTCATCAGTTTTGCTAGATCAGGCAGGTGAAATTGTGATCAAGAGGATCAAGGAGAAGTACTTAAATGTAATGGTCCCATACAAGTTGCAATTGATGTATTTGTAATCTTCAATGGTCCCTGGAGATGCCATGTATACTCAGAGAAATAGTTATTTCTACTAGCCAGTTCAAGAGTTGTAGGGAGATTTTTCGTTGTTGTTAAAGAATCTTTTCCATTATTATTGATATGGGACCTTACCCCTACTATTTCTTTCTTCTCTTTCTCTCTCTCCCTGAAACTTCCTGCACCTGTGAAAAAAAGGGGATGTAAAATACAGGAATCTTTGATTGACATTTATTTTCGAAGGAAAACTGGTAGATGGCGTATTTAGGGAGTCAGTCCTATGGATGACCAGGGCTGTAGAAGCAAAACGTGGTGGGTGAAAAATTTAAAGGGATTGAACGAAACTGAGGTTGGTAGGGACGGTCATTATGAAATCAAGGAGATTCAAAGAAGTCTCAACTTCTGGTAAAGCTCCCATGACAGCGAGAGTAGGTAGGCAATTGCACGTCCTGGAGGCTTCCACGTCCTAATTTTCTGTGTTATTTTGAATTCAAGAAGGTTAGACCTTCTGTTAAAGCTAAAGTGACACTGAGAGTTGCCAGTCGACCACATTCTGGAGTTAAGAAAGAAACTCATTTATTGCTTACTGATATTTATTATGTAGGCATTTTGTGTTTTTGGCCACAACGTATTTTACAAAATAGTAGTGAGTCTGATTTTTATTGTACAAGATAGAAGAACAATCATGACCTTGTCCTAGGAATTCAAGGTAAGTAGGCATGGAAAGAAACTTAGGTACATGAGTTGCTAGCATGGCAGAGCATTGTTGCCCCCCCCCCCCCCCCCCCCCCCCCCTTTTTTTTTTTTCTCCCCCTTTCTAGCAGGAAAGTGTAAAAAGATATCAAACATGGAATGCAAACATGGTCAGAAAGCCTTATGTTCAACACCTTCCCATGCATACTACTACAAGTTTTGCACTAGCAAAGGAATTCCTGTGTTAGGACTAAAAACCTTGGGCACTATAAGGGAGTACCATTCTGACATTAACGTTTATAAATGCCACAATGTCTTATTGTTGAGAAGTTTCTTTTGTTTTTAGGTCTTCATTATTGTTGTCATTCTTGCCCAACTATTAAGCACTGGGCAATATGTGAACACTTCATTACTGTTGTCATTTTTGCTCAACTGTTAACCGTTGGGCAATATGTTAGCACTTTTCTTGGGAAGATTCCAATAGACTTGATGCATAATGTCCAAGAAGATCATCATGATTCAAACTTGCTTCATAGCATGCAAGGGGACACAAACTGGATACTTGAACATGCATGGATTTAGACATGCAAACTGCTCAATGGTTATATCTAAGAGAGACCCTTGACTTTGACACTACCATGGCATTCTATGACAGATTGAAGGAGCTACCCGATCACCCCGTGCAAGATTTTGAAGAAACCTTGCAAATCACGTTTCTTTGAGGGCCATTCAGAAATATTTTCCCAGATCAATTCTGGATTTGCAATAAAAATTACCACTCCAAGTCAGATGGAATAGAATGCTTGCAAGGCTTCCTGCGAAATTTCGGCCATAGGAACACAAAAGGTATTTCAAGTTCATGGAGTAATATGGTTTTCAAAAATCCTAGATACCTTGTTAAGGAAGACAATAGCTAGGAACAGAGAGAGTTGAACGTGCAAGATTTGGTAAAAGACCCAGGACAAATGAATGAAGATGAAAAATAATGGGAAATCAAGAGGAAACAATGTGCGTCAAAAATTGTTGAAAGCACCATCATTCTTTGTAATTTACCTCTCTAGATGATGGATTTTCAGGTTACAACCAAGTAGCCATTGCCTCGGAAGATCAACACAAAACGGCCTTTGCCACATAGTGGGGAATCTTTGCATTTTGTATGATGCCATTTGGGCTCACCAATGCATCTGCAACATTGCAAAGGCTCATGTGTCATGTCTTCAAAGAGTTATTGCGAAAGAGCTTAGAAGTATATGTGGATGACTTATGTGCTCATTCCCAAGAAAGATTTCACACCTCGGAGCTTAAATAGATCTTCAACAAGTGTAGAGAATATCGAGTGTGTCTGAACCAAAGGTGTGTGTTCATGGTACACCAATGTAAAATCTTAGGTCACATTGTTTCTAAGAATGGAATATCAACAGATGAGGACAAAGTTAGAGCCATAGCAGAGTTGCCAAGGCCGAGGAATGTTAAAGAGGTAGAAGCCTTTATGGGCCATTGTGGATATTACCGCAGGTTTATCCACATGTATGCAATCATAGCAAAGCCTCTTTACACCTTGCTAACAAATTTTTAGTGGAACGACGAATGTGAAAATTCCGTCAATGAGCTGAAGAGACGTTTGTGCACAACACCAATATTGACTATTGATTGACTATTCCATGTCCATGTAGATGCCTCCAATCATGCAATAGGATGTGTGCTTGCACAACCCATTGGTGAAGGAAATCTATATTCGCCTATAGCATATGCTAGTAGACAACTAAATGCAGTTGAACGAAATTATAGCACAATTGAGAGAGAAGGCTTAGGCATGGTATATGTTGTGAAGTTGTTTAGGCACTATCTATTGGCCAATAAGTTTAAGTTTTTCACTGGTCATCAAGTCTTATTATATTTGATCAATAAACCTTGCACTATAGGACACTTAGTAAGATGGTTCCTCTTACTAATGGAATACGACTTTGAAGTTGTTGTTAGGAAAGGTAGGACCCTTTGTTCAATTTAGTAGTTGTCCCTAAATGGGCAAATAAGCTGGTACCTGTCCTAACCTTCGGACCTACAAATAAGAATGCGAGAACGAACAAAGAGGAAATCGTAAAATCGCAAAACTATCAAATATTGGCAGGAAGCATGTACAAAACAAGATATTGAGGGCGTATTAGCTTGTGTGGAGGACGATTAACATAGCAATTGGTTGCATCAAGCCCATGAAGGATTGCTAGAAAATCACTATTCTAAACAACGAACATTGCAAAATCTAAAACGTTTAGGAGTGTATTGGTCTAATATGGATAGATAAATACATGATTGGATTAAGAATTGTCCAATGTGCAAAGAGCGACCCCCATTGAGCATGTTACCCTTTATCATGTGTCTTTAATTCCAGATTGGAGTGCTCCATTGGTAGAATTTATGAAATCAGGAACACTACCCAGTGAGGCTAGCCTAGCAAGAAAATGAAGCATGGAGCAAGAGGCTTAGGACTATGCTTTAGGTGGAGACAACCTATATCAAAGAGGCAAAGATGGTTACTTAAGATTGTGCGTTCACGAATCAGATTATTTGAAAATCTTAGAAATTGCACACAATGGTGCTGCAGGCGGACACTTTGGGCTTGACCGAGTGATTAAGACGATTCTATTCTCAGGACTTTGGTGGCCAACTCTTCATATGGATGCACATACCTATGTGAAGACATGTGACACATGCCAACGTGCACAATATCCGATTAGAAAAGATGAGATGCCTTTAAGAACAATGATGGGAGGATGTGCTTTCTCAAAGTGGGGCATAGACTTTGTAGGTCCTATCAACCCCCCCACAGATTACCTTACAAAGTGGGTAGAAGTAAAAGCCATGACAAAGAATGATGCTCAAACGATGGCTAAGATCTTATTTGAGAATGTGTTCACTAGATATGGGTTACCAATAGAGTTGGTAAGTGAAGAGGTACACACTTCTTGAACGAAGTTATTGAAAAACTTCTTCAAGAATTCTTGGTGATTCATAAGGAGTATGCCCCCTATCATCCACAAGCTAACTGGCAAGTCGAGAGCACAAATAAGATCCTATGTAATGTATTGACAAAACTGGTAAACAATAAACGCTTTGATTGGGATAAACAACTTCATCATGATATTTGGGCTTACCGAGTTGCCTATAAAAATCAATGCCACTCCATTTCAAATGGTCTTTGGATAGAATGTTGTGCGACCATTAGATTTCCTAATCCCAACTTTAAAAGTAGCACAAGAGTATGAGTGGAATGGACATGAGTTGTCCTCTAGGATCTTTGATCTAGAACGCTTAGGTGAGATGAGGCTGCGAGCAACAGCTGGCATCTATGCTGCAAAGAAAAGACAAAAGGCTTATTTTGATGCACACATCAAGGATAAAGGATTGAAAAAGGGTGACCTAGTGCTCGTTTATGCACTCAAACAACATGCTCGTAAATTGGAAAAAAGAGGATGTGGACCCATGATCATTAATAGAATTTCCAATGGTGGTGCAGTCCAATTGGCCACTCTAGAGGGGTGACATCTTGCCAAACTATATGAGTGGTTGTCGAGTCAAGCTATATCAAGAACCTCTTACAAAGGATATGCTAAGGAGACTCAACATTGCCAAGAAGCTAAAAGAAGAAGAGATACAGGTTAGAGAAGAAGCACAAGCAGAGGCCAAAGAGCGCATTCGGAAAAATAAGTTAATGCGACTATGCCTAGACATCAATCCTGAAGCCCCACGTTATCACATGGCCATGTGCCAAACATCAGGTGCAATTGCTTCTTGAATAATTGACCGACATCCGTTTGTGACCTTAGAGGTAGGACACAGAGAGAATGTAAGGCCTGTGAGAGCATTGATTGACTCAGGTGCAACAACTAGTGCAGTTAGACTTTCATACTGCCAAGACTTGCAATTGAACATCAATCCCATAGAAGCCTATCTCATAGGATTGGGAGGTGTGGAAACCCCTTGTTTGGGCAAGGTAGAGCTTCCCATCTATGTTCGAGATATTCCAATGAGAGTCAAAATGCTAGTGTGTCAAGATGAGGATCTTACGACACCACTTGTCTTGGGTCAACATTGGATCTATGACCATGCACTCAGCTTAAACCTAAAAAGTCAACTTCTTCAAGTTTGGGTACATGAACAGTGCATTACATTAGAATTAGAGAACTGCATGCTCACAAATCCAGGTGTCACACATGCTCTTAGTTCTTCTAAGACTAATCTTATAGAAGAAGATGTTGTATGTGTCAAAAGCTCTATGATGCAGGAGTCAATCATGGAAGAACATGCTCTAAGGCAAGTGGATCTCTCTTCTTCTTCAAAGACTAAGGCAGCCACAATAGTTTCACCACGAAGGCAATCACAATAGTTCAAGACCACTGTATATCAAATAGAAAGACACCATTCAACAAGAAAGGAGTTCCGGGCATGAAGCAGATCTAGGTACAAAAATGAGGACAACCACCGGCCTTGCCCCCACAATTCCCATCCGCACAAGCCAAATAGGTCAGAAGACGAATGAAGAAACTAGGACAAGCTCAACCACAAGGTATCCAACAAGTTTGGGTGCCTAAGGTATTAGCTGCGCTCAAGAAGGACAATTACAAATATGGGCACCCAAGAAGCTCTTACATACACAACGGCCTTTGCTCTCCCACATGAAAAAATTCTTAGCAAAGAATCCAAGGCGAGGGAAGGGTCAGAACCAAACACCAAGACCAAAAGCAGATCAACTCACCTCTTCAACAAGAGTCAGAAGACCAGCAACGATGGTATGGGTATGGAAGCCAAAAGCACTAGTAGCCCCCGCAGAACCAAAGATTCAACCATGTGGGATACAAAATTTAAGAAAACATATGACGATGAAGAAGCCCAATGTGATCTCTATGCAGCCAAACATGGTTCTTAAATGGATCCCTATAAGGAGGAATGATCAATTGTCATCTCGAAGTCCAATGGAAAACTCCAAGTATAGCTTGCGTCAATGTCCCCAAGTAACATTAGAAGCCTCGACGTGCGACAACCATGTGATTTTGGCATGACCTTGTCTTTTGCACCATTCAGGTCATGCATTTCCAAAGTATGCATTAATATACGGCCACATTACATGGTCGTGCACAGACACATTTAACAATCCTAGGCACATGAGACACATTTGACGTATACACATTGTTTTATTGATACTAACATCTTTCTTCTTGTTTGGTGGCATTTCTCAAAAAAAAAGGGAGAGCTTGTTCCTAGGTTTGGCTCATGGAACATGAATGAGTCATGCTTAGTTGAAGATGGAACTGTTGATTATTGGGCATTTATCAGTTTTGATAGAAGTGTGTCTTGGCTAGCAGATAATATTATTGCTGCATTATCTAGTAGATGTCAAGAACTTGGCATGAACATGGCATCCACAACTATTGTTCCCCCTTACCATGGAAGGAGGGAAGAGCTTGAAAGTCTGCAACTTGAGTGATGCTTAACTACTGTAGGTACCAGAGCATCCCATGAGATATCTGCAAGGGGTAGTTCTGGTACCCTGCAAATCCTTGTATGTATATTGGGTGAGAAGACTCCTGCTTATGGTGAGCTAAAGAGAATATGTGAAACTAAGCTTGGTGTAGTTACCCAATGCTATTTGTCAAGGAATATAAAGAAATTCCATTCTCAGTATTTAGCAAATGTTGCTTTTAAGAGAGGGGACAAGACCAGGTGCTCGAAGGATCTCATCTGCATGTTTATGTGCTTTCACTCATGCACTTGTGCCTTCACTTGCTCACGGTCTTCATACAAGTCCTTACGTCTCCGCGGATTGACAAGTAAAGGAGGTGGTGCTTACACTTGAGCTACACCAAATTTTGATCGTGACCCCTTAGTGCTGCAAGTATAAGGAGTTGGTTCCCCAATCTTGTAGTAATAGGAAGGGTCAAAGTCACATATAGCAAAAGTGGGTTCAAACTCTACCCCACAAGTGGTTAGAGTTATCCCTTGAAGCAATCCTAGAGGTCTTTCAATATGGCCATTAGCCATTTGAAGCTTCATCCTAGTTGATCTTAATGTGGGTTTTCCCCATTGCTTCCACAAGGAGGTGGTCGCAATCGCAACATCAACACTTGAATCTAAGATAGCTTTGGTTGTGTAAACTTGGTAGGTGATTGGAAGATAAGTGTTACCTTCTTCTCCTTCACTCATGTCTCCTATTTTTTATGGAGGTATCTCTGGTATTTTATGCTTAGAGCCTACTTTCGACACATTGGAATTGAGCTCAGGAACTTGATTCGCCACATGCTCCCCCTAGCTCTGGTTTTACTTTGAGCAGCTCTTCTACATTGAGATGACACTGGACCTTAGTGTTCTTCACGACATCTTTTTTCCTTGGAACCACTAATTCTTCATGTCTTACCAATATTGTGGGAGCTCTGATATGAAGAGATTCAGATTCTCATGGGCCTATGAATCGTGGCAACTCTTGTAAAGAATTAGATTCAAAATCCAATCTTTCATCCTCTTGTTACTCTACTTGGTCTTCATAAATAGATGGAATGTCTTGGGGAAATTGATGATGAAGGTCATCATCTCAAGAATAGGAGGGGTATTACCCTTCTCCTTGGCCCATTTTTCTTCTTGTATTTCCCACAAGAACTCTTGAGACTATTGTTGAATGGAAAGAGATGCTCCATCATCTATGGAATCAAGAACATAACCTTCCATTGGTGGTGAGCTTTCTGTTTCAACAATTGATTGAGCCTGTGGAGGTAAAGAAACTTGTGGCTGTCACAAACTCCTCTAATCTTTCTAGTAACCCTTGGAAGTGCAAACCCAATTTGATTGGATTTGTTTGATTGAACAATTGATTGGTTTCAAACATAGCTTGAGCTAGCTCTACCATTTTCATGCACATTTTTGTCTGTTCAATCTCTAAATCTGCTCTAGGGTAACTCTTATCTAGGTTTGCAACTGTTGGCCCTTCTTGAAGTCAAGCTTGGTAGGCCTTGAACATCATGTCCAAGCCTTCTGGGGTTGGATATGCAAGAACAGACACTGGTTGTGGTCTATTTACAATGGGTGATGGGGTGGGATGAGGTGTTGTGGATGGTGTTTCGACATGAGAGGGATTCTGTGAGGCAATATCTTCTATTTTGCTTTTTGCTTCTTTAAGGCTTTCTTCTAGTTCAGATAGCTTTCTATTCCACTTGCGATTGGCCTTCTCTCTAGTATCTTCCATGTTCTTGTTTTCCTCTTACTAGGAGCTCCTGATTCACTTGACTCTGATTGTTCAGCTGGCTTATCTTGTTTTAAGGCTTGTGCACTGGTAACTACTTGTATAGGAGACACATTACTACTACTTGAACTTGAATCCACCACTAAGCCTACCACATTAATCAGTGTAACCTTGGGTACACTAGAGGGGTTCCTTGGACAATCTCTCGGGAGATGATCTTTGCTGCACTCAAGACAAAAAGCTTTTATTGTGATGGCATATCCTTGTCCTGTAGTTGGTGGATGGGGGCATTCATGAATGAAATGGTCGCCCTGACATCTAAAACATGGTCCTCTAGGGGCTTGTGGTCTTACTTGTCTTGATTGGGGCATGGGGTTAGGATTTGTGTACATGACATTGGAGTATTCTGGCTCCCAATTTTGTTCCATAGGTGGTGCCTCATATTGATACGAGTAAATCTCACTACTCTCCGGTGACTCTATGTAATAAGCTCATGGACTATCTTCATGGGTGTAGTCAGAGCTCTTAACATTGGGTCATTTTTTGAGTCTAATGGGGTCATTGGTACCAATGCTCTATTCGGGTTCTCCTCTAACACTGCATACTTAACTGTTGTTTGTAAATCTTTCTTGCATTCTTTTGTGTGTACACATGCATGTGAGTGTGATTCCTCTTATGTGCACGTCTACTTGCATGGTGAAGGTCTTCATACCACCAACATCATCTATTGATTTGAGAATTTGTAGCAAGATCCAGCACTTGACATTGACTTTGTATATGTGTTGTGCATGTGGATCTACATGGAACATTTTGGCATCAGTGCCAGGGAGATGATGCATGTCTATGTGCATGGAGAAGGTCTCCATACCATCAACATTGTCTCTTGATTTGAGAATTTGTGGAGAGGATCCATCCCTTGAAGCCAGATTTGTATATTTCTTGTGGTTGTGGGTCTACATTAAACATTTTGGCATCATTGCTAGGGAGATGGTGCATGTGGGTGTGATAGGATGACATTTCTCTCTTGACCGATGTGCTAAAATGATCCATCACTTGATGCAAGATCTTTTCTGTGCATGTCTACATGCACGTTGAAGGTCTCCATACCACTAACATCATCTCTTCATCTGAGAATTTGAAGGCAACGATCCATCACTTGACATTGTCTTTGTATTTGTTGTGCATATGGATCTACATTAACCATTTTGGCATCCTTGCCAAGGAGATGGTGCATGTAGGTGCAGGAGGACATTTCTCTCTTGAACAGTGTGCTAAAATGATCCTCATTGTAGGACTTTGGTATCCCACCTTGAGAATCCAGATACAAAATAATGTGTCAACTGATCTCACACTTGTCAAAGATTAAAACATCCAGTTTGTAAAGATGACATGCGATTATGACCCATGATCAATAGTAGAGCCTTCACTAGGTGGGCCATACACTTTGTTGATCCAATTAGCCCACCCCCACATCACTCTCATGCCAAATGCATAGTTTTGGCAATTGATTATCTTACAAATTGCATCGAGGCTAAGGCAACTACCAAAAAGTGATGCACACATTATGACCAAATTTCTATTTGAAAACATCCTCAATGGGTTTATTCTACTAATAGAAATTGTTAGTGACCATGAGAAAACTTTATCGATGAAGTGATTGTGTGCTTGTTAACACAGCTTTAAGTCATCCATAAGAAGTTTGCATCATATCATCCACAAGCAAATGGAAAAGCCAAAGGTTCCAACAAAGTTTTTTGCACAATGCTCACAAATCTAGTTGAAACTGATGTTCTGATTGGGATAAGCAGCTCCATCATGTTATTTGGGGGTATCATGCGGCATACAAGACTACTACATGTGCCACGCCCTTCAATCTCATCTATGGAGAGAATCTCATACTTCCCATTGACCTCCTAGTATCAACTTTAAGAATAACATGAGATTACCAATGGTTCAATCATGAACTCTCTTTATTAGTGGACGAAATTAAGCTATTGCAAGAGACTCATCTCAATGTAGTCGCAAAGACTTATGTTGCAAAGAATCACTAGAAATCCTCTTATGATGCACACATACATGATAACTATTTATAAGTAGGAGATCTTTTCCTCATATATAGACAGAAGAATCATGGAAAGAAGTTTCAAAAGAGGAGCCATCGGCCATATCAACCATGTATTTTCAAGTGGTGTACTCAATTTGGTCACACATGATGCTGATATATTTCCAAACTACATTAGTGGTTGGAGAACACACTCCCTATACATGTCTACATGCACAATGACTATTCATGCAACCAACATAATGATCATGTATCCCCTCGAGGGGTTCATAGTAGTGTCACAATGTACAAAAGCTAGTGAATAGGTCTCTTGATCTTGATTCATCTCCAAGATCCCCACATCACACAAAATCAAAAATTGAATTAATTGAAGGATGTAAAGAAACCAAAGATTGATCTTTATGAACACTTGATTCTACGTCAACTAGTCAAAAATGATCTTTGGTTTGATGAAGAAGATCTTAGGTTTGATACAGACTTTGACTATGTTGATCACAAGTATCACTTGTTGTATGATTCAAATAATGCATCTCCATTTAGATCAATTGGTTGGCTTCAATGAGAAACCTCCCCTAGGCTTGATATTTTAGAAGTTGACAATGAAGGGGGGAATCAACACTCAAACCCAATTCCATGTAAAAGAATCAATGAAGTTGTAAGGACAATCTTGTAAAGCATCACTCAAAATTCAGTACCAATAGGGGCAATCTATTAAATAACAAATCAAGGATCCAAGAAGACAAGTACAACTCCATAAATCATTAGTACATTACACCACACCAGAGGCAGCAAAAAATGAAGAAAAGCTCCATAGATCAAAAGAGCTAGATAGGTTCCACGGGCACTTCAACAACAACAAGGTCCATTGTTCAAGCAAATGTGGGTTCCAATACTGTTAGCACTCAAGGTCAAGATGAGGCGCAAGAACATGTCAAAGAAGTGGACACACAAGAATAAGGAGCAAGTAGGGAGCTCCAAGAAGTACATGTCAAATTTTCAAAAGGAATCCCTATAAACATAGTGATTTTCATCAATAAAAGCCATTATAAATACCATTTCATAGTTTTCTAAATCCATTTTGTTCAAACTGAGGAGTTCTCAACCTTGAGGAATATTAGAAGTATCATCCTACCAATTTTTGTAATTTTTAGAATCTGTTTGAGCCCTCAAATACATGCCAAGAAACTCACATAGGTTACTTGGGAAGAGAAGGAAGAAACTTACAAGTGAGTGTGAGTTCACTTTTATAGTCTTTTAAAGTGACCTCATCACACTCTTATGTCTACATTAATTAAAAATAGATGGTAAACTCTCATTTGGTATCCAAATGAAGTGCATAGAATTCCTATGAGAAGCTAGAGGCTAGCAAATCATTCACAAGCTCAAAGACTCTTTGACTTGCACAAAAATATGGAGAAAAATAGATAAATTGGCTTATGAATATATCGCTAGGAGGTGGTTTTCAAGTATAATTGGCCAACTTTAGGACTAGTTTGGAAAATTTGTATGCACCATCAAGCCCTTTCTTTTCATTGGCATATCCGTCATAACTCATAGCTTCACTTCTTCATAACATTGGCCATGGTGTCGCCCATTTGGTTGTCAAATTTAACCAATGAGTTTCTACCTCCAATAGAGAGGTTTGGGTTCTTCCGACTCCAAGATTCGTCTAGTGTTAGGGCATGTATTCTAGAGGTACAATAATTTTTCACATTATAAAAGATAATGGAGAAGAGATCTCCCCAATATTCATAGAACATTCATTTCATTTATCATGCATCTTGCCATTTTTGCTATCTACTTGTTTTTCCTTTCTACTACACCATTTTGTTGTCGTGTAAATCTTCATGTAAGTCGCCCCATTATGCCTTGGACCTATAGATACTAAGAGAACTCATTAGAGAAGTAATTTTCCCCCCTTTTTCTAAACTTATAGTTTTGATCCATCTTGCTAACTCCTTTCTTGCTTGCATGTTGAACCTCTTGAATGCAGCAAACACTTCTGATTTCTGTTTAATATAATAGAGTCACACTTTTATTAAGACAAAACATCTATTGATTGTAAGATAAGGCTCCTTAGTTGATCTGCATACATTTTTAGTATGAGATCCACACGTTTGGTGACTTGTAGTTACTCGGTTTGAAAGGTAGACTAATTTCTTTGCCTAATTGACAAGCTTCATATAAATCATGTATCATAGTTTTTCAAAACATAGGTGAATCTCTTACCACTTTCTTCTTTTGCATATCCTCAAGCCTTTTTAGATTGATATGCCCTATCCTTTTGTGCCATAAGTCCAATTTCATTATTGTTTTGTTGCCATAGGACATGAACATTGCTTTTGATGTATTTATGTGTCCTACATCGTGTGAATATCCTACCTTCCTTCTTTCCCTTTGCAGTCAGTTCATAAGCATTCATTAGAGTCTTAAAAAGAAACAACCTTTATGATTCAATTTTACTTGATAGCCCATGAACTCCAATGCTTTTTGATAGTAGGTACATGTAGCACCTTTGATGGAATTCTTGCCTCAAGTTTTCCTTCTAGCTTGATGTCTCTAGTGTGTTGAATATCATGCTTTGTGTTACCACTAGAAACATCCCCCCTTTTTTAGGGCTTGTAAATTACTAAAGGATTCTTCTCTACATGACACATGGTTGCTACAATCAATGTACCAAACTTGATCACATAGATGAGTTGTATCATTCCCATGCCTCATTGCTAACAAATGATTAATGCTTATTTGAAGTTGATGAGTTGACATAGATACCTTGATTCCCATCATTGTACTTGCCTCGCCTCATCTCCTTATGGTAGCACTCATTTTCATAATGCCTTGATTTTCCAAATCTAGCAGCCATTTTCTTGACTTTGATTGCATCCTCTTCCTCCAATCTTCCACTTGTAGCTCTAAAAATTCATCTTCCTCCTCTTTGTGGTTCTTGATTTGAACTAGGGTGTTGGTTGCTTGATTTGAGCCATGCTGGTCTCTTTCTGTAGATCCATCTCTTCCATACCTTCCTTTTGAGTTTCGTCTCACATAGAATACATGATCTTGATTCCTTTTGCCCCCCTCCCCCCCCCTTACCTTCATGATTGAGCTCTTTAGTGACCATAAGATTGATCAACTATTTAAAATTAGGGAGGGATCCCTAACATACACTGATTTTTAAATGCATTCCATTTTTCATCCTCTCTAATTCCATTCAATTTATGTGAAGCTAAACCATCATCATCCTATATAGTACATCCAATTCCACCAAGTGCATCTGATAAGTCCTTTGCCTGCAATATGTAATCATTTATGTTTTGAGTGGTCTTTTCCTTGACCTTATTCAACTCATTCTTGCGTTTAATTCCAAGCAGTCCTAGCATTTGTTAGATGTATCCAATTCTTGAATATGGCCAATCATGGAGTTGCTACATGTTGGAAAAAAATGACGATTACCATTCTATCTATTTCTTCCCATTCTCTAACTTCCATCTTTTGATAACTTTTTTAGGGTGATAGGATCTATATATGGCTTAGCCTCGGAAGCACTTACTAAATCCCATAAAACCTTTCCCATCAAAATGTTGCTACCTCTTAAAACTCTAAGTTTGGTAGATTCCTTTCTTTAATTTCTCAATTCATGGGATGTAATGAGCCATTCTTCCTTTCTAAGCATTATTAAATCCTTAAGTTCCCCCATGGTGCATTGAAATGAGAATGAAAAACGGATTTTACTTTTCAATCAAGCTTATATGATGTAGAAACCTCCTTGTGATGTAGAGTTGATTTGCTTCCCATTCTTCAACCTTGCTATTTGGTTTGAGCTAGTTTTCTTCCTTCAATATAACCTTTAATTCAGTCTTTTGAAATCCTTATTAATGTCATCAAATTCCCAATTAGATCTCTGATAGTGTTGATGGAGCATTTCAACTCTTAAAACAAATCTTGGAGTGCAACACAACTTGAATGAATTACCAAGTGATTGTACAAAGATAAGTGACTCGTTAGGATTATAGGCATATACACAAGCCGATGAAAAAACATCCTAAAGAGGAGAAAAAATGCCCCGATAGTCCTAAGTGTGTTCACACAAGTCACTACCAAAATATATCAATAAATTCCCCTTGGGAGTGATGCAGTGAACAAGTATCTTGAACTCATGTATAAGGTAGTGATAAGCTATGTAGATAGAGATTAATCCACAAAAGAAAGTATGCCCAAAGCTTTGTGGAAAGCTTCAAACTTCTCCCTAGCCAAAGCCTTTGTGAAAAGGTCAGCAATGTTATCCTGTGTGGGCATATATGCCAAAATCATCTCTCTAATAGAGTACCTCTTTCGAACATAATGATAATGCACCTCAATGTGCTTTGTGAAAGCATGGAACATAGATTCCTAGCAATTTCCAATGTGCTATGACTCAATGAAGATGATGGTGGCAGAAGATTGACCAACACCCAAATAATCCAAAAGGCATATGAGCCACACACACTCAACAATCATTGTGCAAGCTACCCTTTACTGAGCCTCACAACTAGAAGTGGCCACAATAGGCTACTTCTTGCTCAACCAAGATATGCATGAGATACCAAGCATGAAACAAGAAACACTAGTGGACACATGAGTGTCCTAGCAACTAGCCTAGTCTGGGTAAAAAAAAGCATGTAAATGTGGCAGTAACGATCCTCCATTGGCATAAAACAACCCAAGTAGTTGGGTACCACTCAAGTAGAAAAGGATACACTTAACCACCTGCCAATGCTTGAGACCTAGTAAATGAATAAACCTTCTCATTTGAGAGACAACAAATTGAGTATCAGGTTGAGTTATGCATAAGTAAATCAAGCATCCAATAGCATGTTGATAGATAACAACATCAAATGCATCTCTAGCATCATGAAGACTCAAAGAAACATTGCATTTTTTCCCAAAATAAATCCTTTACATACATGTTTACAAGGAGCATCAAGTTTGAGTAGAGAGGATACCATATCAGATTTCTGTAGGCATAGCAAACTAGCATAATTGAGATGACAAAAGTGTGCATGCCTAAAGTTTGCATCCAAGATATCCTGAGAATCTTTAACTTTACATGCTAAATTATTAAGAGATTTTGCATAGTCTATGAGCTTATAAAAACCATGACATAAAATTCATGAGTAACAATGACATTGCCATTTGAAAGATCATGAATTCTACACTTATCATAAACAAATTTGACAACCAAGCCAATCTTGAGTAATGTTGAAACTGATAACAAATTTTTCTTAATCCCTGGCACATACAATGCATTTGACAATGTGAAGGAACTACCATCAATAGTACTCAAAATTACCTCACTAACTCCAATTACAAGACATGAGGAGTTGTTTGTGCATATGATAGTATTCTCTGTAGGAGCAAGCTCAGAATTGAAGAAATTGTGCTGCGAGGTAATATCTTTGGTTTCCCCACTATCAATGTACCAAACATCTGAGTCTATTGCAGAGATACACTCCTCATGATAAGATAACTACATACAATAGTAAACTCCCATTCTTCATTTTGCACAAGATTAGTAGACTATGTTTTTGGTGTAGAGGCTTTTTAACAACCATTCTAGCCTCTTTCTTCTTTGCCTCTTTAGTAGCTAGTTTTGGATAACTCTTTATGACATGTTCATTTCCTTTACAGTATTTGCAAACTATTTCTACTTTTCTATTTCCTTCTCATATTTGTCTTCCTTCTTTGACTGTGCAACATTAGTAGATTTTTGCTTACTAGTAGATGAGATCCATTTACCCTTGCCCTTTTGACTAGCTTAGAAAGCTTGATCTCTAACATTCATAATAAACCTGTTCTACCTGGACTGATCTTCCTACAACAAAATAGAGTCAAAATCCTCAAATGTTAAGCCATTTGGATTGCCTTTCATAATCAATCAAAGAGTAGAAGAAAAAAGTATGAATGTGGAAGGCAATTAAGAATAGTCTACACAAGTGAACTATCTAGTAAGATTTCGTCAACAGAAACCAATTGTTCCTTCAAATATTTGATCTTTGTCAAAAAATTATCCATAGAATCTCCTTCATTCATAGGCTTACTCTCCATCAATTTTTGGAGGTAAACAACATGAGCCTGATTGCTTGCCTGATATAAAGTGGTAAGTATATCCAAGAATCCTTTGCTATTTTGCAAGAGCAAATATGAGGGATAATGGAATGTTTGATAGACAATGCTATCAATGCATGTGCATGAGCATCTATGCCATCCCAAAAAAGTTTCTCTGTAGTAGGTTCTGCAGGAAATGCAAGATAAATAAGAATATGAATATCATAATCTTCAATGCCGTCTGCATCACCTTCAATAAGTGTATTCGTAGGTGTAGTAGGGTGTTTTTCAATACCTTGCACAATTTTCCACAATATTTTTGTTACCAATACATGATGCATCATATATGCCCATAAAGGGTAATTGATACATCCAACGTTTCCTTAAGAGCCAAGGCATGAAATACATAATTGCTTTCATCCATGGCTACCGACTGAATACCCTGATGCAGAAAAATGATTGTATTTGAAAAAGTTGAACATAACCACCCTATCGAGCTTTGCTACACCTATAGCAAACTCCAAGGTGCTTGTATTGATGAATCAAAACCTATATATATATGTTTGGCACAAACCAAAAGTCCTATTGCCTCGGCCTTGCATGTTGGGTGTTTCATACCCCAAGCCCCATAGAAGGGGGCAAGCCCCACTCTGCACTTCCCCCCATTAAGATTTGATGGGAAAATTACACAACACTATAGGGCCTTTACTTTTGTCTTCAATGGAAAACCAATGGCCCAAAATTTTATGATCTACCTAACCTCATGGGTATCAAAGTTTGAGGTCTCTAGGAGCACATGAACATCACAAGGAAGAAGAAGAAGATTGGATCACAACACAATACTGAATGTATTACCAAGTGATAGCATGAAGATAAGTTACCCATTAGGTTTATATGTATATACACAAGTTGAGGGTAAAAAACTTCCTAAAGAGAGAAAAAGTGCCCCGAATGTCCTAAGTGTGTCTGCGCACCTCACTACAAAAATATATCAACAAAAGACTATTACTGTTAGTGTCCATGTGAAAGGCCAAATTGCCACTGGAAACTTTTGTATATGTTCTTTAATAAAACATATAGTGGCTTGGTCAGCCACAAACTCTAACTTTGACTGCATTTAGCCATCATCATGGGATACGTTTTGCACAGCTATTAACAATAGTGCACCTGGTGGTAAATTGGTCTATGATGACATATGTGGAGCACTCTTGAGTGAGAGGATTTGTAGAAAATCTATGGTTGGCACTTAGAGAGGAGATGCATATAATGTTCATGATTCTTACCAAGGAAAGAATTAGCAACGTGGAAGGAGCAAGAACAAGGAAAAGAATGGTTAATGAAATAAGAGTTGAAGTAAATCAAGGAACAGGGATATTGAATGCCATTATTGTCAAAAGAAAGGACACATGAAGAAAGACTGCTATGCATTAAAGAATGCTAAATGTACCTTTAGGACAGAATGTTGATGGACACGTTAAACAACTATGTGCACCACCTTCTTCGACTGTGAAGATTGAAGAAATTAATGCTATTTTTAATGATGCTAATTTTTTGACACTTGACAGTACTGTGCCCATTGAGGCCCTTATGGCTGATTCCCTTTCCCACATGTGGCTTTTAGATTTTGGTGCTTCTTTCCATTTGTGTGGTCCTATGCCCGCAAGATCATTAGGTGGTTCTCTTTACTTTGTCACTTTCATAGATGATGTAAGATGCCACGTTGATTTTCCACCTGGAAAAAAAAAAAGATGTGTAGGTAATAATGAAATTTTATGTTTAGGATACTTTGATCCCACGTTGATTTTCCACCTGGAAAAAAAAAAAGATGTGTAAGTAATAATGAAATTTTATGTTTAGGATATTTTGATCATGTCTGCAAAATTTTGTAGCAATAAGTTTTTAGATTCTCTCTCTAGAAAGTTGTCGCATGAAATTTGTATGTTAATTTCGAGCATGAAGATGAAGGAATCTGAAAAAGTGTTGTATGAGAGGAAGGTAGAGTATTCTTAGTAGAAAAACTTTACCTGATTGAATTTTTTGTAGTTCCTATGTTTTATGTCTCATTTGGTTCCATGAAGATAGGTTAATGAAGAGATTTTTCATGTTTTTTCATCTCTAGAATTTTTGATTTTGCAGGGCCCAAAAGTGATATCTGGAAGCAGATTTGGACCTGAGGCATCTCTAACATTCTTGTACAGATTTAAGAACTGAATATTTTTGTCTCTGACAAGCTCAAGCTGATTCCTCACTGTTTTTGAGTTACAGGGTTTTGAAAAGTGCCGTTTTCCAACACTTCAAAGAAAAAAAAAAAAAGAGAAGCCTTCATTCATTCATCTTATTCATGTTCGCGGATTTAGAAAACGCACATGGGTATATGGGTTATTTTTGGGTGATTGACGTGTGTGTGAGTGCGTTGCAGGGATTACCTCTATTTTTGCAGGTACGATTCTTGATGGTGGACATGAAAAGTAGATGCATGGGTGGTCCGGAAGTCTTGCATGAGACATGCGAAAAGACGCTATCTTGGAGCATGCAGATTCTAAAAGTGCGGGTCTAGGAAGGCGTGATTGGTGGTGCGCTGGCGAAAGGCGGAGATCCCAAAAAGACGAAGACTGAGAGATAGAAAAGGATGATGGTCGTACAGTCATTACGATCGTTTTTCGGCTTTTGGAATTGCGATTGAGATTGAGATTGAGATTGAGATTGAGATTGTGATTGTGATTGAGATTGGGATTGAGATTGTGATTGTGATTGAGATTGGGATTGAGATCAGCTCGGGGGTGGTCGGGTGGATGAGGCTTCACATTGAAGCAATCTGATAGATTTTGTAACGCAGATCAGAACTACTTGTAAATCTGCACAGATAATAAAATTCTCTCTCTTCTTGTTCTGCGTATAGTCTGTTTGCCTTCTTTATATCTTGTGGTGTCGAAACCCATTATTCTGTGTGAGATTGTGACTCAAGTTTAGGAGACTTGTTACAAGTGGTATCAGAGCAGAGTTGGATTCCGGGATAAGATGCAGGCTTTGAAGAAGAAGATAGAAGAACAAGAGGAGCTTATCCGTAGATTGAATGCAGAATTACATAAAGAAATAGATTGAATGCAGAATTACATAAAGAAAGATCCAACAAACAAAAAGAGGCTACTGCAAATGCTTTCATGGACCTCAATGCTGAAGGTGGTAACGGTGCGGGCACATCAAACGCACGTAGAGCTAGACGACAACGTGAACCTGAAGAGGACGATGATGCAGGTGAATCTGCACTCAAGCAAGTGTTCAAAAGAGCAAAATTAAATGAATTTGATGGTGAGAAGAAAACTGGAGAGGATCTTGAAGCATGGATTGAGGAACTTGAAGATTTCTTTGACCTGCGTGTATTTAGTGAGGAATCAAAAGCAAAGGTGGCAATTCTGCATCTGCGAGGAGTCGCAAAACTGTGGTGGAAATCTTATATACAGACAAGAACACATGAAGGTCCGATCCTCTGGAAAGAATTTCGAGAGCAAGCAGAGAATCGTTATTGTTCTCCACATTATCAGATGGAAAAGAAAATGGAATTCTACTCTTTCAAGCAGCATGAGGATGATAGATATAACTTGTCTGTTGAAGAATATAAGGAGAAATTTTTGCGTTTACATAAGTATGCACTAGAAGTTTCTGGAGATGCGCTGAAAAGCAAGTTTATTGAGGGTTTGCGGGAAGAGCTTCGCTATCAAGTAAGGGGTCCGGATGTGTAGATTTTCTTGATGCGGTTGCAAAAGCAGAAAACTTTGAGAGGATGGAGAAGTTTACCATGAAAAGGCATTCAAATCAAGGTTTATCTCAATAGGACATCGACCCCCAAGACCTATTTCAATAAATCAAAATGGACAGAGATCGACTAACTCTATTAACGATCAAGGAGGAAGACCAAAGCTGAAGCAAACGGATACACCTAAGAAGCAAGAAGTTATGCACTGGCAACGTGATTCTGATTTCTTGGAGCGGGCTAAGAGGCTGGGACTTTGTTTTCGATGTGGAGAACAAGGACATCACACTTTTGAATGTCCAACAAGGCCATCAACCGTTCTATGCAAGCAAAGATAGCTCATCTACAAGAAGAAAACATGACAATTGAGGAAGGATGATCAAGGTAAGTGTTCTAGCCCTAGACTTCAATGCATGAAAACTTCTTCTCATTCAAGGCATCGGTGATCAGGATTATGGGGGACATATCCTCACGTAAGGTTAGTTTCTTGATTGATTCGGGTAGTACAAATTGTTTCCTTTCACTTAAGATGGCAGAAGCCTTAGGGTTGCATATTGAGATGCAGACTAAAAGACCTGTACAGATGGCTAATGGTAGGATACACTATACTCGAGGTTGTATTGAGAATCTTGATTTTATGTTAGGAGAACATAAGTTTTTGGGTACCTTCCATGTAATTGAAATGAGAGAATGTGATGTAATCATCAGAATGGACTGGTTAGTTCATAACAGTGTCGTGATTGATTGTGAAAGCGGGATCCTTACTTTGAAAATAGAAGGGAAGGAACATCGTCTTGCAGGCAAGTGTAATTCAAGTTTTTCTCCTATTTCTGCAATAAAGTTGATTAGGGGTATTCGACAGGTTTGTGAGACATATTTGGTTTATGTGCATGACCTTCAGGAGAAGAAGAAAGAAGAGGAAATACCGGAATATGTTAGAAAACTTTAGATGAGTACACAGATGTATTTCCTGATGATCTACCGGGCATGCCTCCTCCTAGGAAAATTGACCATGCTATAGACCTTTATCCAGGAAGTGAGCCTTATTCTAGAGCACCTTATAGGTTCAATATTGATGAATTGAAAGAGTTGAAGCTCCAATTGGATGATCTATGGAAGAAGGAGTTGATAAGACCTAGTGTTTCACTTTGGGGAGCACCTGTTTTGTTTCAGAAAAAGAAAGATGGTTCATACAGAATTTGTATTGACTATAGGGGATTGAACAAGAAAACCATTAAGAACAAGTATCCACTGCCACACATAGATGAACTGCTGAGTCAATTGAGTGGTGCCACAGTATTCACTAAAATTGACTTAAGATCGGGATATCATCAAATTAGAGTAAAGTCTGAGGACATACCCAAACCACTTTTAGAACACGATATGGTCATTACGAGTTCACAGTTTTGCCTTTTGGATTAACAAATGCTCCTGCAACATTTATGTGTTGATGATGAAATGTGTTTCATGAATATCTCGATGAATTTATATTAGTTTTTCTTGACGATATTTTTGTGTATTCTAAGGATGATGATGAACATGCATTGCATCTCAGGAAGACTTTACAAAACTAAGAGAGCATAAACTATATGGTAAGATGAGTAAATGTTTTTTTGCAAAAGGGGAAGTGACTTATTTGGGGAGAGTTGTTTCTAAGGAAGGGATTCATATAGATCCTGAGAAAGTTAAAAGCATAGTTGAATGGCCTACACCCAAATGTGTGAGGGATATGAGAAGCTTCCTTGGTTTGACACAATATGAGAGGGCACACATTAGTGAGTTTTCTCGAATTGCAAATCCTCTTACAAAATTGACAAAGAAAAATAGAGAGTTCACATGGAACGATGAGTGTCAAAAGGCGTTTGACGAATTAAAACAGAAAGTTATCGAAAATTGTGTGCTAAAGATACCTGAGTTAGGGAAGCCTTTTATTATTGCATGTGATGCTAGTGGAAGCCAAATCGGATGTGTTCTTTCACAAGAAGGGAGGGTAGTGGCTTATGAGTCAAGGAAATTAAGGAAACATGAACTAAATTATACAACACATGACTTAGAAATGCTTGCAGTTGTTCATGCACTTAAACATTGGAGACACTTATTGCTAGGAGTAAAGTTTGAATTAAGAACAGATCATCAGAGCCTTAAATACATATTTACTCAACCTTTACTTAACAATAGACAAAAACGATGGATCCAATTGCTAAGTGAATATGATTTTGATATTAAATACTTAGCAGGAAAAGAAAACAAGGTGGTCGATGCTTTGAGTCGTAAACCCCTATGCAGTTCAATTTCTATTTTATCCTCTGATTTTGATATTGGAAAAGAATTAAAAGAAGATTTATTTTATGCAGTAATCTTGGAATTTTTGGGTATGAATCTAGGTTCTATGTTTCAGGGAAAATTTCATTTGAGAAATAATGATTTGTATTGTAATTCTCGTTTATGTATTTCTTCAGAATTTGTTTTGAAAGAAAAGATCCTGCATGACTGTCATGATGCACCTTTCTTTGCACACCCTGGTTTTCTAGAGCTTATGCAAAAGTGAAAGCTTCATATTACTGGCCACGTATGAAATATGATATTAAGAGGTATGTCGAAGAATGTCTGAAATGTCAACAGGTTAAGGCCGAATTTAAAAGGAGTCCTGGCATGTTACAACCATTAGATGTGCCTGATCAAAAATGGGAATCCATCTCTATGGATTTCATAACAAAGTTGCCTGTGACCAGAAATGGGCATGATACCATCTTTGTTGTCATGGACCGTCTTACAAAGATGGCACATTTTCTTCCCATGAGGAAAACTGATACAGCTTTGCATGTTGCTAAACTTTTCATAAAAGAAATTTTTAGGTTACATGGTATACCCAAAAGTATAATTTCTGATAGGGATGCAAGGTTCACATCTAATTTTTGGAAAGCAACATTTCAATCCATAGGAACAGAATTACGCATGAGTACTGCATTTCATCCTCAAATCGATGGTGAGGGTTAACAGGGTGCTTGAGGATATGTTACGCATGTATGTGAATGATAAGCAAAACAATTGGACTGAATATTTGCCCTTGGTTGAGTATGCATATAATAGTGCATGGCATTCCTCTATTAAGATGACACCTTTTGAAGCAATGTATGGTTATAATTGCTTGCTGCCGCATTCACTTTTTAATTCACAGAATCAGGTTGAAATATCCAAACAGATGCTTGAAAACATGGATTTGGAGCTAAATAAGGTAAGGAAAAACATGAAAGATGCATAGAAACGTCAGAAATTATATCATGATCTCAAAAAGAGGCCCTTGGAATTGAGAACAAATGATCTGGTTTTTTTGAAAGTGAGTCCTTCTAAATCAAATCTGGTTTTAGGCAAAGATTGTCGATTGTCTCCTCGTTATGCTGGTCCTTTCAAAATCTTAAAGAAAATTGGTTCTGTTGCATATTTACTTGACCTACCTAATACTTTGAAAATTCATCCAGTCTTCCATGTTGGATTACTTAAAAAGTATGTTCCTAATGCTGATCATGTTTTGCAGGACAAATCTAAGTTGAAGGAAGATGCCACTTTTGAACTTGAACCAGAAGTTATATTGGATAGGAGAGTTAGACATCTTAGGAATCGTGAAATAGTGGAAATTTAGTAAAGTGGTTTGCATATCCTATTGAAGATTCAACATGGGTTGGTTTAGATGAGTTTAGGGAACATTATCCTTCTTTCTAACTCTGAGGACAGAGTTCTTTAAAGAGGGGGAGAATTGTAAGATGCCACATTGATTTTCCACCTGGAAAAAAAAAAAGATGTGTAGGTAATAATGAAATTTTATGTTTAGGATATTTTGATCCCACGTTGATTTTCCACCTGGAAAAAAAAAAGAAGTGTAAGTAATAATGAAATTTTATGTTTAGGATATTTTGATCATGTCTGCAAAATTTTGTAGCAATAAGTTTTTACATTCTCTCTCTAGAAAGTTGTCGCATGAAATTTGTATGTTAATTTCGAGCATGAAGATGAAGGAATCTGAAAAAGTGTTGTATGAGAGAAAGGTAGAGTATTCTTAGTAGAAAAACTTTACCTGATTGAATTTTTTGTAGTTCCTATGTTTTATGTCTCATTTGGTTCCATGAAGATAGGTTAATGAAGAGATTTTTCATGTTTTTTCATCTCTGTCTAGAATTTTTGATTTTGCAGGGCCCAAAAGTGATATCTGGAAGCAGATTTGGATCTAAGGCGTCTCTAACATTATTGTACAGATTTAAGAACTGAATATTTTTGTCTCTCACAAGCTCAAGCTGATTCCTCACTGTTTTTGAGTTACAGGGTTTTAAAAAGTGCCGTTTTCCAACACTTAAAGAAGCCTTCATTCATTCATCTTATTCATGTTCGCGGATTTAGAAAACGCACATGGATATATGGGTTATTTTTGGGTGATTGACGTGTGTGTGAGTGCGTTGCAGGGATTACCTCTATTTTTGCAGGTACGATTCTTGATGGTGGACATGAAAAGTAGATGCATGGGTGGTCCGGAAGTCTTGCATGAGACATGCGAAAAGACGCTATCTTGGAGCATGTAGATTCTAAAAGTGCAGGTCTAGGAAGGCGTGATTGGTGGTGTGCTGGCGAAAGGCGGAGATCCCAAAAAGACGAAGACTGAGAGATAGAAAAGGATGATGGTCGTACAGTCATTACGATCGTTTTTCGGCTTTTGGAATTGCGATTGAGATTGAGATTGAGATTGAGATTGTGATTGTGATTGAGATTGGGATTGAGATTGTGATTGTGATTGAGATTGGGATTGAGATCAGCTTAGGGGTGGTCGGGTGGATGAGGCTTCACATTGAAGCAATCTGATAGATTTTGTAACGCAGATCAGAACTACTTGTAAATCTGCACAGATAATAAAATTCTCTCTCTTCTTGTTCTGCGTATAGTCTGTTTGCCTTCTTTATATCTTGTGGTGTCGAAACCCATTATTCTGTGTGAGATTGTGACTCAAGTTTAGGAGACTTGTTACAGATGACGCTACTAGAAAAGTTGAGTATATCCGATCAAATCAAAGGATGAGGTATTCCCTACATTCTAAAAATGGCTTGCTTCAGTTGAGATTGAAAAAGGAACTAAGCTCAAAGCTTTTCATTCAAATAAGGGGGGTGAGTATACCTCACACGAATTCAGCCTTTTCTGTGAGTCTAGGGGAATTCGTAGAGAGTTTACACCCTCCTTATATCCCAATATAGAATGGTGTAGCTAAAAGGATGAATAGAACTATTCAGGATAGAGTAGTTTCTATGTTGCATCATGCAAACCTTTCACAAGGCTTTTGGGTAGAAGTAGTATTGACTGGAGTTCACGTGATTAACCTTTCACCTAGTATTGCCAAATGTCTGAAAGTGGCACAAGAGTTATGGACAGGGAAGACACCATATTATGATCATCTTTGAGTTTTCGGAGATGAAGCATATGTATTGGAGCATCAAGCTTACACTATGCTTGAGGTGGATTTGATCTACATAAAAAAGATAGTGTTTGGATTATGTCAAATAATATCCGTTGGAGAGTTTCTTTTACTTATGCTCATTTATTGTATTTTTTTAAATACTTTTTTTATGGATAATTTACCATTGTAAAAGCCTATATATTTACACATGAAAAGGAGAAAAAGAGAGCTAAAATTCCATGAATTTGAGGTGGTTGAGTTGCAATCAATGAATCAATCAATCACCTAAAAGTAGATCAAACTAGATCTTCACTTTTCCTAGATTGTAGGAAAGTGAATTGATTCTCTTTGACAACCTTTACTACCTTCATTGAATTCAAAATCCACTTGTACAAGTCTAGGAACACTTCAAGAGTCTATATAAAGACTTCAAATCACTTGTACATTACATGGAAGCAATATACATACACTTGTTGCCATCATTGTCTTGCTCCTTCATTTTTTTGCATCATCTTCTTCAACAACAGTAAGCTTGCAAAGGTTGCTACTATCTCTAAAGAGATCTAAATTGGATGAATGAGACCTCAGTGGAAAGATATTAGTTTCTAGTTTATTTATACAAAGTTTTAAAGAATTTGATTTAGTATATTGGGAGAAATTGTAGCTTTCCTATCTTGGGGTCTATCTCTATGCATTCCTGAAAAATAGTAGGTGCCACTATTGAGTGTCAAGTTCATTCCAAAGCATATTTGATTATTTCTTGTACTCTTGTGCATTCCATAGAATCAACCCTATGTGTATTACTTTTCCAAAAGCATTTCTCCAATTGTAATCATGTTGGTTGCTATGAGCATTTGAAGTTGATTTTCTAATCCAAAGATAATAAGTTTTTTTGAGCTAGTCAATGCGCAAACCTATATGTTTTGTATCGACTCTTTATCCTTGATGCTCCAAAGTACATAGTGCATTTTATTGTAGTTATCGCATGCATATGAGGAAGAAAAACATACTTACATGCAGGGCCAAGTAAACCTCACCGTCCAAGGACATCAATACAGGCAGTCCAGACAAGTGCAGAAAAAGGATCACAAAGAACACCGCCCATCACTAGCCACCAGATACAAGGAATTGGGACTTGATGACTCGAGTTCCAATGAAGAATCTAGTTATGAGCATGACACATTGGACACAGATATAAGGATAGAGATGAATGATGAAGAATGGACAGAGATTCACCAAATCAAAACCACCCCGACAATCAAAAACTCACAAGCTCAAAATCAGGAAGCACCATCTGAAGGAAGACACCTCATCCAGTTGAATGCACAATCCAAGATCAATATAAAGGAAGTATCTACACCAAAAATAGATGTGGTACCACCAATAAAGGAATAATTACAAATGAACCTGGAAAAAGAAAGGCTATCACAATGAAATATGGACAAAACTCTGTGATTGAAATCCTCAATGATACGCCACAAGGTAAGAAAGTAACTAAAGAGACTGAGCCAATGATACAACTCCATATTCGGCAGCCCCATGACACAAACACTACATGTGGCACAAGGAAAGATGCTACCACAAGTGAAGAACCTAGCATACCTAAAACATGGTTAAACATAGATGTAGCTCAATTGAAACCAGTAGTGAAGCAAAACGGAGATGGATAGGCAACAACAAATGCTCGAAACGGATGCAGATTATGAACAGGCTATGAGAGAGAGAAGCCACTTCCAAGTGATGAGTGAAAACTTGTCGGTGAAATTAATTCAAGTTCAACAAGCACTCTCAGACAAGGAATCAGAAGTTAAAGAAGCCAAGGAATGGTGCACCACACTAACTGAGCAAAACCAAAAAATACAGGATCAACTTATAGAGCTATAGAAAAAGCACGAGGCTAGTGAAGTAGAAAAGGAAAGAATAAATTCTAGGAGTAACCTGTTAAAAACTCAGACAAGGTATACATAGAAGAAACCGACAATTTACGAAGTAGGAATAAGGAACTTATGCATGCCATACTGTACAACCAACCTGTAGAAGCGAGCTTTATGCATATTTGGATGAGGTGTTCGAGAAGGTATATTCATATGAGTTTGAGGATTTTTGACAGCAAATTTGTTAGCATTCTTTGCTAATTTTGTAAGTATGTGATCTTTTCACACACGTATCTGACTTAGGGTCTTCCATAGCCTAAGTTCAGATTAGGGTTTGCTGATTCAGTTTTAGACTGATCCTTCCTCTTTCTGTCACTCATATTCACTTTTCTAGAACCTATTAGGTCACACATCTCACATATAGTCAGATTTCTATCCATACATCTGAATATGTTTGTTACATTTGTACATTCACTCATCCATCTATTTCTGAGATTTTGACTCCCACATTGTAAATTGACATTTGTTTATATGATAGTGTGAGTAAGCAGTGGCTTACGTAACACTTTACACATGTTGTCTAATGTTTCTCTATCTTTGTCTCATCGTTTGTATGATTATGTTTTCAACATTGGAAGATTGCTAGAATCTGTGTTGTAGATGCTGGACCTATGGAACTATGGACTTGTGGTATTAATAATGGGCCTACTAAATTTCCAACATAGAGATCACTGCTGGCCTTTTCATCTTTGGGTGGTTTCTTACATTTGTATCACTCCCGGTTGGCCCTTTGGTTTGTGGGGGCTACTGGTGCTTTTGGCTTCCAAAACCCATACCCTTGTTGCTTGTCTTCTTACTATTTCCAAAGAGGTGAGTTGATATTCTTTGGCTCTTTGTGTCTGGTTCTGACCCTTGCCTCTCCTTGGCTTCTTTGTTGAGACTTTTCTTGTGAGGGAGATCAGTGGTGTTTGTGCATGGAAGAGTGCCTTGGGTACCCACATGTGTAATTGTCCTTGTTGAGCTGTAGCTAATTTCTTAGGCACCCAAAGTTGTCAGATTCCTTGTGGTGGAGCTTGTCCTCACTGCTTGATTTTTCTTTCGGCATGCATGGCTTGCTTGGATGGGAATCGATGTGTCAAAACTAGTGGTTGCTCTCGTTTTTGTACCAAGATCTATTTCATGCCCGAAGCTACTTTCTTCTTGAATTCTATTTCTCTATTTGATTTAGCAGTTTTCTTGTGCTATTTTGCTTTCCTCTATGGTTGAACTATTGTGGTTGCCTTCATCTTTGAAAAAGAGGAGATGTCTGCTTGTCTTTGAGCTTGTTCATCCATGAGTGATTCCTTTTGCATCATAGAGCTCTTGGCACATACAACATCTTCTTCTCCAAGATTAGGCTTAGAAGAATTGAGAGAATGTGTGACACCTAGATTTGTGAACATGCAATTCTCTAATTCTAATGTAATGCATTGTCCATGTACCCAAACTTTAAGAAGTTGAATTCTTAGGTTTAAGTTGAATGCATGGTCATAGATCCAGTCTTGACCTAAGACAAGTGGTTTCATAAGGTCCTCAACTTCACACACTAGCATTTTGACTATCATTGGGACATCTTGAAGGTAGATGGGAAGCTCCACATTGCCCAAACAAGGGGTTTCCACACCTCCTGAGCCCACTAAATAAGCTTCTAATGGCTTAATGTCCATGCCCAATCCTTCACAACATGAGTACCTAACTGCACTAGTGGTGGCTCCAAAATCGATTAGAGCTTTGACCATCTTATTCGCAGTGTCATGCCCTAGTTCAATCGTGATGAACGGTCGTCTATCTATAATGCTAGGATGTGTGCTCTTTTTGGTGCACATAGCCATGTGATATCTTGGGGCTTTTGGATTGACATCTAGGCCTAGTCACTTTAACTTATTTCACCTAGTGCGCTCTCTTGCCTGAGCCTGTGCTTCTTCTCTAACCCTTAGTTCTTCTTCTTTTCGCTTCTTATCAGTGTTGAGTCCCATTAGCATATCCTCTATAAGAGGTTCTTGATATAGCTTGACTTGGCATCCACTAATATAGTTGGGGAAAGATATCACCCTCCAGAGTGGCCAATTGAACCACATTGCTAGTGGAAATTCTATTAATGATCATGGCTTCATATCCTCTTTTTTCCAATTTATGGGCATGTTGCTTTAGTGTATAAACTAGCACTAGATCTCCCTCTTTCAATCCTTTATCCTTTATGTGTGCATCAAAGTATGCCTTTTGCCTTTTCTTTGCAGCATAGATGCTTGCTTTTGCTCTTAGCCTGGTCTCACCTAAGCGTTCTAGATCAAAGATCCTATAGGACAATTCATGTCCATTCCACTCGTGCTCTTGTGCTACTTTTAATGTTGGAATCAGGAAGTCTAATGGTAGCACAACATTCTATCCGAAGACCATCTGAAATGGGGTGGCATTTGTTGGAGCAAGTCTATGACAAGCCTAAGTATTGGCTTGAGTCCCACAAAGTCATAGAAGAAGCCTTCAAATGAAGTCAATGTAAAGTTCACTTGTGAACTACCTCTTGTAACTTTTGAAGAGTCTACTTAATGTAAAAGTGAAAGAATCTTAAGTGGTTGAGTCCGCTTGATCAAAGAGGGAAAGAGGAGCCACGAATTTGTGATTTGTGGTAGATAGAGAATCAAATCAATCACTAATTGATTGGAGAGTGATTGAGGGAAGTTAGCCTCCCAAATTCAAGTATAAATAGATGGCAATTTTAGTCGTGGTTAGAGAGACCTATGTGACCTCCAAGAGCTGAGCTTTATGCCATATCAAGGTGTGATTACAAGGCACAAATATGTATGAGTAAGTCCATTGTATTGTACAAGCAATATACTTTCATTTTCATGATCATTTGAGTTCATATTTCGATGTTCTTGTGAAGTGTACTACTCACTGCCATATCTCTCAGTTTTCTCAATCAGATTGTAGAGATGGTTTCTCTGAGCTTGGTACATCATTTTCAGTGATTTAACTTGGTAAAGTTAGCTCTATAAGTCTACTGTAGGCTCACCAGTTTTCATGTCATTTGGATGTTTCAATCTTCATTTATGTTCAGTTGAAGTCAACAGTGTCCGTTCATTTTCACTTCTATGTCAGGTACCTGACTTTTTTACTCATCTTGTCAGAGCTGTTTCTCAGTGTGTACTTACCCAAATTCAATGATTTAAAGGTTGTTGGATTCAGCATACTGTCTAGTATAGACCTACACATTTTCATAATCATTGGATTCTTAAATCTGGAGTTATGTTCATTTTTCGGCTCATTGGTCTCATTACTATAGCAGCCCATGAAAATCAAGATGATATCATCAGTTGTTAAACATCATTCTCAGTGTGTGGTTCATTATTTTTTATGAAATTACTCTTGAAAGTTAGATCTTTAAGTTATCTATACTTCCCCAAGAGGAATTAAGCTAATTGCTGCTGTGCTCTGAGAATTATGCAAACACTGGACAAGTGTATAAACCAAAATAGCAAGTTCTTCACCTCTGAGCTAACTCCAACTTATCTGTTTTGATCTATCTTTTTGAGAGTGATCTTCCAAGGTACATAGGGTGTCTAATACATCCATTGGAAAGCTAAAAGGGCCCACCATATACTCCTGGAGTTCATTTGGCTGGTGTAGATCAAGGATTTTGCAACACCTCTTCATCTTCAAGCACATACCTATCCATCTCTTCACAGTGGTATCAGAGCAAGGTTGGACAAGATGGCATATGGATTTCCTTCATCAATTGACAAATTGGATAGAGGTAATTACTCAGCTTGGTCATTAAGGATGGAAGCTTATCTTCAAGGTAGAAGTTTATATGGTTATGTGGTTGGAGATGAAGTTATGCCAAGTTTCAGGAACAAAAGTCAACCAACACAAGAAGAGCAAGAAAGATTGAGCACATGGTGCTCCAAGGATGCACTTGCAAGGTCTTATCTCCTCAACTCTATCTTAGATTTTTTGTTGCCTCACATTAGAAGTTGTAAGACATCTCAAGAAGTGTGGGATGCACTTGAAGCTTTCTTCTCTTCAAGTACTAAAGCTAGGAAGCATCAACTATGGCTGGATTTCACAACTCTCAAGAAGGCTCCCAAACAAAATGTGACTGATTTTGTCACAAAGCTCAAGGACACAGCAGATCGGTTGGGAAGCATTGGAGAGGTAATAGATGAAGAACAAATTGTAAGGCAGGTCATCAATGGCTTGAAGGCAGATGACAAGTGGGAAGCATTCACCATAGCTATGGATTTGTAGATGGACATACACGTACCTGATTTCAATACACTCATTGGACGACTACTTACTCAAGAGGCAAAGCTTATCAAAAATGGAGAAAGCTCTAAAGGTAATCAATCTTCAGCTTTATACACTGATAAAAGCAAGTCCAAAGATAACAAAGGAAAGGCAAAGAAAGTGGATGATGAAGCATGTACATATCAAGCTAACTATGTAGGTAGAGGAAAACATGGTAGAGGTAGAGGAAGAGGAGGTAGACAAGGCAGGGGGAGATCCCAAGACTCCAACTCATGTTCTATTTGTGGATTAACTAATCATACAACACAAAAGGTTAGCACATATTGGTGAAAGGTCATTAAAGCAAATTTGCAGGGACCAAAGTGTACTTGGACTCCCTAATTTGTCAAAACAACATATGATTTAGAGAAGTGCATGTCAATTTGGAAAGTCTCATAGGTTACCATTCATGAAGAAAGGTTATATGCATGGAGATCTCTTGGAGTTGGTTCATACAGATGTATGGGGACCTAGCAAGGAAGCTTCAATATCTGGATCAAGGTATTATGTCTCCTTTGTTGATGATTGCAGCAGATGGACTATCTTATTCTTTATGAAACACAAAGATGAAGTTTTTTCATGTTTCAAAGATATTTGGCTCTTGTGGAGAATCAAACAGGTAAATCACTAAAAAGGCTAAGGTCAGATGGAGGGGGAGAATACTTCTCCCATGATTTTGATTCTTTTCTTCAAGAAAGAGGAATCAAAAGAGAGGTAACTACAAGGTACACTCCTGAGCAAAATGGAGTGGCAGAAAGGAGGAATAGGACAATTGTTGAAGCTGCAAGGTCTATGTTAAATGAAAAGCATTTACCTAATTACTTATGGGCTGAGGCTGTATCTACAGCCACTTACTTGTTTAACAGGTTGCCTTCAAAATCCCTTGATGGGATGACTCCATATGAGGCTTGGAATGGAAGAAGACCAAGCTTAGATCATTGTAAAATTTTTGGATGTATTGCTTTTGCTCATGTTCCTTCACAGGTTAGAGGCAAGATGGATCCAAAGGCAGAAAGGTGTGTATTTATTGGATATGACAACAATCAAAAGGGCTATAGGTTATACAACCCTACCAACAAAGGATTCTTGGTAAGCAGAGATGTAGTTTTTGATGAAAACAATTCATGGTATGAAGATTCATGCAGGAAGATCAATTTACCATATGATCTTGAAGAAGATTTTCCAAAGCTTGGTAGAGAACAACCAAAGATTGAAGAACAAGACACCTCAGAGGATGATGAAGAATCTCATATGGAAAAGATCAAATCATGGAAGTCTAAAGGTAAAGCAAAATTGCAGGAGCTTGGACATGAGGCAGAATCATCACACCATGGCCTAAGAAGATCTATGAGGGAAAAGAAAAAACCAGAAAGGTATGGGTTTGACACCTCATTAGTAACTAAGCATTCTATCTACATAGCACATGACATAAACCAAGAGGAGCCATCATCCTTTGAAGAGGCCAAAGCAAAATCAGAATGGAAGCATGCAATGAAGGAAGAGATTGAAGCACTTGAGGAAAACAACACTTGGGATTTGGTGCCCAAGACTTCATCCATGAAGGTAATAGGCTCAAGATGGGTCTATAAACTCAAGAAGAATTCTGATGGTTCCATTAACAGGTATAAGGCAAGGATTGTAGCAAAAGGCTTTGCACAAACTCAGGGAATTGATTATGAGGAGACCTTCTCTCCTGTGGCAAAGATGCCTACTATTAGGGTTTTGCTTAGTATTGCCTCTTCCAAGAATTGGAAGGTACTTCAACTAGATGTAAAGAATGCATTCTTGAATGGTTGGATAATAGAAGAGGTATATATGGCACAACCACCTGGTTTTGAGAATCAAGTTTATCCTGATTATGTGTGTAAACTTAACAAAGCATTGTATGGTCTCAAGCAAGCTCCAAGAGCTTGGAATTTCAGGTTTGTTTCATTCTTGCAGGACAAAGGCTTTCAACCAAGCAAGGCAGATCCTTCACTCTTTATTAAAAAGAGTAATCCTGAGATCATCTACCTATGTGTATTTGTAGATGATATTATATTGACAGGAAATGATGCAGATGGTATGAAGAAGATCAAAGATCAGATGAGAGAAGAGTTCAAGATAAGTGATTTAGGTTCACTTACCTACTTCCTAGGTTTGGAAGTTGTCTACAAAGATCATGGTTTGTTTCTCACTCAAAGAAAGTACATTAAGGACATGTTGGCAAAATTCAAGATTCAAGATTGTAAGATTGCAGGTACTTCAATGGAGGTCAATCAGAAATTGAGCTCACATGAAGGTGAACTCATAGAGGACATCACATCATATCAAAGTCTAGTGGGTAGTCTCAACTATGCCACATTGACAAGAGTAGATATATGTTACAGTGTGAGTGTGCTAAGTCAATTTATGCACACACCAAGGAAACCACATATGGATGCTGCCAAAAGGAATCTCAAGTATCTCAAAGGAACCATAAATGAAGGACTTTATTATCCTTATGTATCTGATTTAGGTTTGAAGCTATTTTCTGATGCAGATTGGGCTGGCTCCAAAGAAGATAGAAGAAGCACTTCAGGTTATCTTACCTCTGCAGGTTCAAAGCTTATTTCATGGTCATCCAAGAAGCAACTCACAGTTGCTCTCTCTTCTACTGAAGCTGAATATAGAGGTCTTGCCATAGCTACACAAGAAGCTATGTGGATGAAGACATTATTCAAAGATCTTGGATTGGAGTTTGGAACTCCAACTATTTTTGGTGACAATATGAGTTCTATTCATTTGGCTGCTAATCTTGTTTTTCATGCAAGGACTAAACATATTGAAGTTCATTATCACTATGTACGAGAGAAGGTTCTAAGCAAAGAGATTCAAATATCATATGTGTCCACTCATCAACAATGTGCAGATATTCTAACCAAAGCATTGGATGGTACAAAGCTTTGCAAATTCAAGGCTATGATTGGTTTGCAGGTAATCTTGGAAGATTGAAGACCTCAAGCAATACTTGGCTTGAGGGGGAGCTGTTGGAGCAAGTCTATGACAAGCCTAAGTATTGGCTTGAGTCCCACAAAGTCATAGAAGAAGCCTTAAAATGAAGTCAATGTAAAGTTCACTTGTGAACTACCTCTTGTAACTTTTGAAGAGTTTACTTAATGTAAAAGTGAAAGAATCTTAAGTGGTTGAGTCCGCTTGATAAAAAAGGGAAAGAGGAGCCACAAATTCGTGATTTGTGGTAGATAGAGAATCAAATCAATCACTAATTGATTGGAGAGTGATTGAGGGAAGTTAGCCTCCCAAACTCAACTATAAATAGATGGTAGTTTTAGTCGTGGTTAGAGAGACCTATGTGAAGACCTCCAAGAGCTGAGCTTTATGCCATATCAAGGTGTGATTACAGTACTCACATATGTATGAGTAAGTCCATTGTATTGTACAAGCAATATACTTTCATTTTCATGATCATTTGAGTTCATATTTCGATGTTCTTGTGAAGTGTACTACTCACTGCCATATCTCTCAGTTTTCTTTGTCACATTGCAGAGATGATTTCTCTAAGCCTGGTGCATCATTTCCAGTGATTTAACTTGGTAAAGTTAGCTCTATAAGTCTACTATGTGCTCCCCAATTTGCATATCATTTGAATGTTTCAATCTTCAGTTATGTTCAGTTGAAGTCAACAGTGTCTGTTCATTTTCACTTCTCTATCAGGTACCCGACTTTTTTACTCATCTTGTCAGAGCTGTTTCTCAGTGTGTACTTACCCAAATTCAATGATTTAAAGCTTTGTGGATTCAACACATTGTCTAGTATAAGCATAAAAATTTCCATAATCATTGGATTCTTAAATCTAGATTTATGTTCATTTTTCTGCTCACTAGTCTCATTACTGTAGCAGCCCATGAAAATCGGGATGATATCATCAGTTGTTAAACATCATTCTCAGTGTATGGTTCATTATTTTTTATGCGATTAATCTTGAAAGTTAGCTCTTTAAGTTAACTAGACTTCCCCAAGAGGAATTAAGCTAATTACTACTGTGCTCAGAGAATTATGCAAAACACTAGACAGGTGTATAAACCAAAATAGCAAGTTCTTCACCTCTGAGCTAACTCCAACTTATCTGTTTTGATCTATCTTTTTGAGAGTGATCTTCCAAGGTACATAGGGTGTCTAATACATCCATTGGAAAGCTAAAAGGGCCCACCATATACTCCTGGAGTTCATTTGGCTGGTGTAGATCAAGGATTTTGCAACACCTCTTCATCTTCAAGCACATACCTATCCATCTCTTCACAACGTTGAGTACCGTTTTGTAGGCAACTTAGTAAGGCCAAACAACATGATGAAGCTGTTTATCCCAATCAGAGCATTTATTACTTACGATTTTTGTCAATACATTACATAGGATCTTATTTGGATCTTATTTGTGCTCTTGGCTTGTCTCTTAGCTTGTGGATGATAGGGGGCAGACTTCTTGTGTATCACCAAGAATTCTTGGAGAAGGTTTTCAATGACTTCATTCAAGAAATGCATACCTCTATCACTTATTGACTCTATTAGTTACCCGTATCTAGTGAACACATTCTGGAATAAGAACTTAACCATCATTTGCACATCGTTCTTTGTTGTGGCCTTTACAAAATATACATGCTTCCCAAAAGATGGAGTCTTGACGGGACCACATACATCACTATGAACAAGCTGCAATTTTCTTGTAGTGTGTGTGTGACCATCTTTTGGAAAAGAAGCATGATGCATTTTTCCAAGAATGCAACCTTCACATGCATGCTTTGCAATGGACTCAAGTGTAGGCAAGCCAATAACCATGTCCTTCTTTTGCAAGTAGAGCAAACTATTAAAGTTCAAGTGACCAAAACGGGCATGCCAAAGCTCCATTTCAGCCATGGAAGAAGTATGAGCAACTAATGCATTCGAGGTAGCCCTCTTGTATGTATCCATGTGATACAAACCATTACATAATGTACCAGACATCACGATAACATCGCCATTGCTGAAATCATGAACCATACACTTATCATCAACAAAGTGTACATGAAGTCCAGCTTTGGCAACCAACGAAACTGAAATTAAGTTCTTCTTGATACCGGGCACATACAATGCATTTTTCAGGAGAATCACACCTCCATTTGCAGCCGTAAGCTCAATTTATCCTACTCCAATGATAGGATAAGAGGCATTGTTTGCACACACCACATGTCCTCCTTTGGGTGCATCTTTCAAAGAGGCAAAAAATCTTTTGCATGATGTTATGTGCTTTGAAGCACCACTATCAAAGAACCAATCGGAATCAGCCTCACTCACAACCATACATTTAAAATGCAAAGAAGCATCATAATGACATGTAACAACACATGCCCAAAAATCTTGAGCCATGTTAGCTTCATCATTCTTTACATTTGCTGAATTTTCAGCAATAGACATGCCGGATTCCTTCTTCTTTTCATTGCGTTTAGCAAGCTCTCTACACTCATCAATAGTATGATGAGCCTTCCGGCAATATTTGCATTTCTTCTTTTGCAAATCACTATCATTAGAGGAATGAGTGGAAGAGGAAGCATGAGGCTTTGGTTTTGATGAACCCAAAGCTGAACCATACTTGCTTTTCCCCTTTTGTGAGATAGCAAGTGCTTGTGTTCCCTCAATCAAACCACTCCTATTCACTCTAGATTGCTCTTCTTGCAAAAGAAGAGACACAACCTCATCAAATGCATAAATATTAGGATTTCCTTTTGCAACCAAATGGAGTGTAGTAGCAAAGCTTTGAAAAGATTCCAGTAATCCTTTCAACAATGTAGAAATGAGTGATGCATCCGAAATGATCTCATCTATGTTTGCCAATTGCTCTTTCAAGTCCTTGATGCGTGTGACATACACATCCACCGACTCATTTTCAGCCATACATACATCCTCAAGTTGCTTTCTCAAGTATGCAACACGTGCTTCATTACGCACGGCATACAAAGAAGCAAGAGTGTCCCATGCCTGTCGTGATGTAGAACATGACCGAATGTGTGGAACTATATGACACTTCATAGAAAGTGAAATCAAAGCATGAGCTTGAGCATCTTTTCCTTCCCATCTAAGCTGCTCCTATGTGGGTGGAGAGGGAGAAACCACTATACTCAAAGAAGAAGCTCCATCTGTGATAGTAGATTGTGAAGTAGAAGTACCTGTAGGTCTTCGATCTACATCTGCCACTATGTTCCAAAGTTGTTTAGCAACAAGAACATGTTTCATCATGTAAGAACACATCGGATAGTTGGTCCCATCAAGCTTATCTTCAGCTTGAAGCATGCCAAACAAGTCATTGCTGCCCGCCATTTCACTAAGGAACAAGAATCTGACAAAATCTTCACTTCGATGAAAACTGAAATGAATGCTCAAATTTCAACTCACAAATCGTCACCCTGATGGCTATTCTAACTGCACGAATGGCTTTGAAATGGGGGTGAAACCTCAACGCGCCTGACCAAAATATTTCTTGGCTGCTGAAATTCATAGTTCTGTGCTCCGAAGTCGATTTGCATTGTTAGAAGTGCGCGTGCGCCGCGATGCGAAAAACTGAAACTTGAGAAGAAGCTGAACTTGCTCTGATACCACTGTTGGGTGTGTGTAGAAGTGCGAGAGACACACGAGAAGCACACACAAGGAGCACAAACGCAGCAAGACACACAGAGAAGATGATGGTTGGAATAGCTCTCTCTATTGACGATGAAATGAACTGAAGTAAGAGCTGAATAATATCCCTAAGTACAAAGTACCACCACATATGAGAGTATCAAGTATGTGGTAACATGGGGAAAAAACCTCTAGCCAGCACTAGAGTAAAAAGTGCCCATGTATAGGGAAAAGGTTCACATCAAAGCTACTCGAGGAACACATAAGTGTAACACCTGTGTCAATGAGAGCATCCACCAAGTGGTATTCCTCTGTTCCCACTCCTAAGTTCACATAGGGTTGCCTCACTTGATGTCGTAGGTTTTCTAAGGCTCTAAAATTAGCCATTGGAATGAGCTCCTCTCCTAGCCAATATCTTTCATCCCTCTCTCTCATCCATTCCTTCCGTTTCTTTATCTGTTCTAGGGATTCTTGTCTTACTTCCTCACGTATTTTTTCATCTTCTTCTCGTCTATTTCTTGCTGTTAGAATGTTGGTACAAGTCAAGCCTTCACATTTGGCTTGGACATCTACTTTGAAGACTCTACATGAAGCAAGGAGCATAGGAACACTAGCTTAAGAGTTATTACTTTTTTACCCATTGTAAAAGTCTATATGACTTGGCGCATTATGCAATCATGCCTAATTGATTGAAAGTCGCGGAAAAGGTTGTTGATTGATTGAGAGAATATCTCAATCAACTCTTTTTAGGTGAAATATTTTAGGAGATTGATTTGAATTCTAATTCAAGCTCTCACTCAACTCCTATAAAAACTACAAGTCAAAAGTCGCAGTTGTTCTTCACTCATCCCGAGGCATTACTGTATCAATCATTGAGTGTGTGAGGTCTACTCTATAGCCTACACCTCTGAGTACCATTGAGCTATGTTTTATCATGCCAATGGGAATGTACATTTACATGATCTAATACAAATATTTACATTCATCATCTCTGTTATTCTCTGAGTGTACCACTTCAACTACTGTCAACTTCAAAGAGACATATCTCAGTGCCTACTAAACCAAATCAAGTGATTCAAAGCTTGATAGATTCAGCTCAAAGCATACCACAAGCATACAAAGTTTGAAGCAACTTGGTTCAGCCAATTTCAAGAAATCGTGGTCGAAGTGCTCACTATTGCAATTCTTACAGTAAACGAGTAATTTCCGGTAGAAGAATGAAGTAGATCTCGCAGAGTAATGTGAAGCTTTGTATGAGAGATAGCTCACTCTATAGCTAGACATCTCTACTTTTAGTTGATCAATCTTTCCGGTGAAAAAGATATCTACACACAGTACAAAGTCTGACCGGAAAGAGACTGTCTGAACTAGAGGAGTTTTTTTTTTTTACTTCAGAAAGAGTTCAGTAAGCTAAGAAAGTTCACGCGTCACTTCCTTACTTCATGTATGTTCACTTGAAGTAATTATAAACAGAATTGAAGTTCATTCCGGTACAATTTCGGTACGATTACGGTGTCAATCCAGTGGCAGTCCGGTGAAATTTCGGTGAAATTTTTCCATTAAAGTTAGAGCACAGTCTTATATGTTGAGCGCTAGACTTTGCTAAGCTATTGATTGATTACAGAGAATTTCTGAATCACTCTAACTTAGTTCTTCTTGACGTGGCGGTTTCCGCAAGGCTCAGTCTTCGTCGCGTCATCAAGGAGTAGAATCGGAGAAAAAGATCAAAGAGGGCTGGTGCAAAGCAGGATTAGCAGTACCAACTCAATCTTCCGAGTGCATCCAACCATCTCTCCCAACAGTGGTATCAGAGCAAATAAGGTAACATGGGAGATGTTTTTCCTTCATTCATTGACAAATTGGACAGGAACAATTACCAAGCTTGGTCTCTAAGGATGAAGACCTATCTACAAGGAAGAAGCTTATTTGGATTCATATCAGGAGATGAGGAATTGCCCTCATTCAAAGCTAGAGGCCTACCCACCAAAGATGAACAAGAAAGGCTCAACACATGGTGTGCAAAAGATGCTTTGGCAAGGTCTTATCTTCTTAACTCTATATCTGATTTCCTTTTACCTCACATAAGGAATTGCAAGACTTCCCAAGAGACTTGGGAAACCTTGTCAACATATTTTTCATCAAGTACAAGGGCCAGAAAGAATCAACTATGGATTGAATTCACTACTCTTAGGAAGCAATCAAAGCAATCAGTTTCAGATTTTGTCACTAGGGTCAAAGACATTGCAGACCAACTGGCAAGTATTGGAGAGGAGATTGAAGAGGAACAAATAGTAAGGCAGGTAATCAATGGACTAAAGGCAGATGACAAATGGGAGAGCTTTACCACAGCAATGGACCTATACATGGACATACATGCTCCTGATCTAACAACCCTGATTGGTCAACTCTTCACACATGAAGCAAAGCTTACAAAGAATGGAGAACAATCAAAAGGTAACACCTCCTCTGCTTTATACACTGATAAGAAGGTTAAAGATAAAGGTAAAAGTAAGAAGGTTGATGAAGAAGGCTCTACCTCCCAAGCAAACTATGCAGGGAGAGGTAGATCTTCAAGAGGTAGAGGCAGAGGAAGTAAGCAAGGTAGGGGGAGACCCTACAACTCATCACCATGCAACATTTGTGGATTGTCTAACCATACCACACATAAGTGCTACAGAAATTATAAGAATCAGAGAGGAAGAGGCTATCAAAGAGGTGGATACTCTCAAGGTAGAGGCAGATTCAACCACCACCAAGGCTACAATGGATACAACAATCAGTACAACAACAATTACAACCACAACCACAATAGTAACTACCAAGGTGGATTCAGAAATAGAAGGGATTACAACAACTACACAGAGGAGCAAGATGACTCCCTATTGATCATGAATATGACCTCCAAGGAAGGTACAAATGATGATCATTTATTTTATATTGATTCAGGGTGTTCTAACCATGTAGCTGGTAATGTGGCACTACTCTCTTATTTGGAAGAACCCAAGGGCAAACATCAGGTACAGACAGGTGATGATACTAAGCATTCTGTTGTAAAGGTTGGTAATGTAAAGACTAGTGATGGTAATCAGAACTTATTGAGCAGAGTACTTTATGTTCCAACTATTACCAAGAATCTAATGAGTGTTGGTCAGATTGTGGAGAAAGGTTTACAGGTTAGGTTCAATCAACATGGAGCATATGTGGAGGACCCAAGACATGGATTCAGAAGAATAGCCAAGGGAGAAAAATCAGGTAGATTATTTACTTTTGAGCTTGAAGACACCAAAAACATTGCTTTATACAATTACAAGGATCAAACACTTTCAGAATTAGAAATATGGCACAAGAGGTTAGGTCACATTGGTGAAAGGACCTTAAAGCAAATGTGCAGGGATCAATGTGTGCTTGGGATACCTAATGTATCCAAGCAACACATGATATACAAGTGTGGAGCTTGTCAGTTTGGTAAGTCACACAGATTGCCCTATTCAAAGAAAGGTTTTATGCATGGAGACTACCTTGACTTGGTGCACACAGATGTTTGGGGACCTAGCAAGGACCCTTCCATTTCAGGATCAAGGTATTATGTGTCCTTCATTGATGACTATAGCAGATGGACTGTGTTATACTTTATGAAGCATAAGAATGAAGTGTTTAATTGTTTCAAGAAGTATCTTGCACTGGTTGAAAACCAAACAAGAAGAAACTTGAAAAGGCTAAGGTCAGATGAAGGAGGAGAATACTTCTCAAATGATTTTGAAGACTTCTTGCAGGAAAGAGGCATCAAGAGGGAGATAACCACAAGGTACTCACCCGAACAAAATGGGGTAGCTGAAAGAAGAAATAGACTCATTGTAGAAACAGCAAGGTCTATGCTTAATGAAAAGAAGTTGCCAAATTATCTTTGGGCAGAGAGTGTATCTACTGCCACATATCTCATTAACAGGTTGCCATCAAAGACACTTGATGGAATGACACCTTATGAAGCTTGGCATGGTAAGAGACCATCTTTGGATCATTGCAGAATCTTTGGTTGTATTGCATATGTGCATATTCCTTCACAGGTAAGGGGAAAGCTAGACCCTAAAGCTGAAAAATGTATCTTCATTGGATATGACTTGAACCAGAAAGGGTACAGATTCTACAACCCCTCAAACAAAGGTTTCAAGGTAAGCAGAGATGTCATCTTTGATGAGAATGACTCATGGTATGAGAATGAATGCAGGAAGGTTAGTCTACCTTATGACATGGAAGAAGACTTCCCAAAGCTCACCAAGGAGGAACCAATCCAGAAAGAAGACTCAAGCTCAGATGATGATGATACAATTAACCTTGAGGAATTCAAGGCATGGAAGTCCAAAGGAAAGATGAAGATGAAGAAGCTAGAGGATATACCAGAATCTTCAACTCAAGCAATGAGGAGATCTCAGAGAGAAAGTAAGAAGCCTATCAGATATGGGTATGACACTTCTCTTGTAACTAAGCATTCTGTATATCTTGCAAAGGATTTGTTAAATGAAGAACCAGGTTCATATGAGGAGGCAATCACCAAAGCAGAATGGAAAGAAGCTATGGATGAAGAAATAGAAGCTCTCAAGGAGAGTGACACTTGGGACTTGGTACCCAAGAAGGATTCTATGAAGGTGATAGGATCCAGATGGATCTACAAACTAAAGAGAAACTCTGATGGAACCATCAACAGGTACAAAGCTAGGTTGGTAGCCAAGGGTTTTGCACAAACCCAAGGCATTTATGAGGAGACATTTTCTCCTGTGGCAAAGATGCCAACAATCAGAGTATTGGTGAGTGTAGCTGCATCCAAGAATTGGAACATGTATCAATTAGATGTCAAGAATGCTTTCTTGAATGGATGGATATCTGAAGAAGTCTACATGTCACAACCACCTGGCTATGAAGATCCCAAGAAGGTAAATTATGTTTGTAAATTGAAGAAGGCTCTATATGGATTGAAGCAGGCACCTAGAGCATGGAATTACAGGTTGACAACATATCTCCAAGACCAAGGATTTGTGATGAGTAAAGCAGACACTTCTCTATTTATAAAGAGGAGTAGTACAGAGGTAATCTACTTGTGTGTTTATGTTGATGACATCATCATTACAGGCAATGATGTCAGTGGGATTAGACACATCAAAGGACAGATGATGAGGGAATTCAAGATCAATGACCTTGGATTATTGAAGTACTTCTTAGGTCTTGAGTTAGTCTACACTAATTCAGGTATATATATCACTCAAAAGAAGTATGTACAAGATATGGTCAAGAAATTTAATTTGCAGGAAGCTAAAATCTCAATCACTCCAATGGAGGTTAATCTAAAGCTAAGTGCTCATGAAGGGGATGAAGTCCAAGACATTACAGGATATCAAAGTATGGTAGGTAGTCTGAATTATGCTACCTTGACTAGAATTGACATAGCATATGGTGTAAGTGTGCTTAGCCAATTCATGCACAAACCAAGGGTACCTCACCTAGAAGCAGCAAAGCAGATCTTGAAGTATCTAAAGGGAACTCAGAACCATGGTTTGTATTTTCCTTATACATCAGATATTGATATTAAAGTATATTCAGATGCAGATGGACAGGATGCAAGGATGATAGGAGAAGCACATCAGGATACATATGTTTTGCAGGTGATAAACCAATTTCTTGGTCAGCCAAGAAGCAACCTACAGTAGCATTGTCATCTACTGAAGCAGAGTATAGAGGGCTAGCAAATGCCACTCAAGAAGCTATCTGGTTGAAGCTTTTGTATACAGAGTTAGGCTTATATACAAGACCACCAATTATCTTTGGAGATAATACAAGTTCTCTTCACCTTGCAGCAAATCCAATATATCATGCTAGGACAAAACACATAGAGGTTCATTACCACTATGTGAGAGAGAAGTTGCTTAGTAAAGACATTCAGTTGACTTATGTGTCCACTAATATGCAATGTGCAAATTTACTCACTAAAGCTTTAGATGGAACTAAGTTATGCAGATTCAAATCCATGATTGGATTGCAGGATGTGATTGAAGAATGAAGCTGAAGACTTGAGCCAAAATGTTTGGCTTGAGGGGGAGCTGTTGGTACAAGTCAAGCCTTCACATTTGGCTTGGACATCTACTTTGAAGACTCTACATGAAGCAAAGAGCATAGGAACACCAGCTTATGAGTTATTACTTTTTTACCCATTGTAAAAGTCTATATGACTTGGCGCATTATGCAATCACGCCTAATTGATTGAAAGTCGCGGAAAAGGTTGTTGATTGATTGAGAGAATATCTCAATCAACTCTTTTTAGGTGAAAGATTTTAGGAGATTGATTTGAATTCTAATTCAAGCTCTCACTCAAATCCTATAAAAACTACAAGTCAAAAGTCGCAGTTGTTCTTCACTCATCCCGAGGCATTACTGTATCAATCATTGAGTGTGTGAGGTCTACTCTATAGCCTACACCTCTGAGTACCATTGAGCTATGTTTTATCATGCCAATGGGAATGTACATTTACATGATCTAATACAAATATTTACATTCATCATCTCTGTTATTCTCTGAGTGTACCACTTCAACTACTGTCAACTTCAAAGAGACATATCTCAGTGCCTACTGAACCAAACCAAGTGATTCAAAGCTTGATAGATTCAGCTCAAAGCATACCACAATCATACAAAGTTTGAAGCAAATTGGTTCAGCCAATTTCAAGAAATCGTGGTCGAAGTGCTCACTGTTGCAATTCTTACAGTAAACGAGTAATTTCCGGTAGAAGAATGAAGTAGATCTCGCAGAGTAATGCGAAGCTTTGTATGAGAGAAAGCTCACTCTATAGCTAGACATCTCTACTTTTAGTTGATCAATCTTTCCGGTGAAAAAGATATCTACACACAGTACAAAGTCTGACCGGAAAGAGACTGTCTGAACTAGAGGAGTTTTTTTTTTTAACTTCAGAAAGAGTTCAGTAAGCTAAGAAAGTTCACGCGTCACTTCCTTACTTCATGTATGTTCACTTGAAGTAATTATAAACAGAATTGAAGTTCATTCCGGTACAATTTCGGTACGATTACGGTGTCAATCCAGTGGCAGTCCGATGAAATTTCGGTGAAATTTTTCCATTAAAGTTAGAGCACAGTCTTATATGTTGAGCGCTAGACTTTGCTAAGCTATTGATTGATTACAGAGAATTTCTGAATTACTCTAACTTAGTTCTTCTTGACGTGGCGATTTCCGCAAGGCTCAGTCTTCGTCGCGTCATCAAGGAGTAGAATCGGAGAAAAAGATCAAAGAGGGCTGGTGCAAAGCAGGATTAGCTGTACCAACTCAATCTTCCGAGTGCATCCAACCATCTCTCCCAACATAGAAGTCTTGACAATATCTCTTCTATCAATGGCTCTAAATACTTCTTTACTCGACAACCAATTATATAGTTTGGTAGTACTTCTCCATTGAGGGTTGCTAAATTGATGGCTCCGCTAGTTGATATACAATTGATCACCAAGGGGCCATATCCTCTTTTTTGTATACCAGGATCAAATCTCCTTCCTTCAAATTTTTATCCTTAATATGAGCATCAAAGTATGCCTTTTGTCATCTTTTTGCAGCATAAATGCCTGCCATGCCTATAGTCTAGTTTCATGTAGCTTCTCAATTTGGTCCAATTGATTAGATAACTCATGTCTAGTCCATTTGTAGTTCAAGGCTACTCTAAGAGTAGGAACTAGGAAGTCAATTGGTAAGATGGCATTTTTCCTTCTGCCAAAACTACTACTATCTTCTTGATCAGCTCTTTATTGTCGTATGCTATCCCTGGTCACGCTTCCCGTTTTGGCATCTGAATAGAAATCTTCCTCTCCTCTACCTCATATTTCTTGAAGTGGTCGGGTACCTCGAATTGGTCTTGAGGTATGTCTTTGTCTTTTTTGTTTTGTCTCTCATAATCTTCCTTCCATTCTTTTTCAATTACCTCTCCTTCATCTCCTTCTTGGAGGATGACCATGTATAAGCTTACGTCATATCCTTCCTCATCGATGCATTCGTTCATAGTTATTACTTCTTCATTTATGCATACGTCAAGAGTGGCTAAAATCTCCATCCAACCATGGGGTTCGAATTCCTCATCTAAAAATATTTGAGGCATGTAAGCAAGATCTTCTACAGGTCTAGATACTCTTTTTCTTATCTGCCATCCTTGCCTCCTTTCTTCTTCCCTTTTAGTTGCTTGTCACATCCATAGGTGAGTAGCTTTGTTCATCCATGTTTGGACACTCAAACCTATACTATGAATCGATAAATTGTCATCTTCCTCATGAATCACGTTCCATTGCAAAGGAGGGACATCTTGATATGTATAAGTATGGATGTTTATTCTAGTTGTGGTTCCCCCATGCTACACGTATACTACATCTTTTCCCCAATCTTGCACTAGCTTAAGTTGTCTCATGAAAGGCCTTTCAAGTATCATCTCATAATTGCTAGCCTTTTTGAATTGACAGATTGATAAGGTGTGCGCGAATTCGGCTCCACAAGCGGTAAATACTACGTTTTCCAATAATCCTAGGGGTCATTCTATGTGCCCATCTGCCATTTGAATCTTCATTCTGGTAGGTCGTAAAGCAGGTTTCCCCCATTTCTCCCATATTTCTTTGGTAGCAATTCCTACTCCAGCTCCCAAATCTAATATGGCTTTAGTGGTATAACCTCTGTAAGTGATAGGGAGGCATGTGTTTCCTTCATCTCCCTCACTGAAATCTCCAACCTTATCGACTCGTATTTTAACTGTGGCTACTTCATCTTGCATCTCGATTTTGTCTGACTTTGTCTCTAACTCGCTGGTGAGCTTCTCTCTCAACTGAGGCTTCACTTTGAAGAGTTCTTCCAAAGTCAGAGTACAAGGTATTTTTACTTTTTTCAGATGTTGTATTATGTTTGAGGTTTGAACTGATGGATTTTGCTTCTTTCTCCTCAATGAGGGAACATGATATAATTCAGAATTATGTTCATATTCTCCCATATAGTTTGGAAATACATTCAAATTGTCTTCATCATCTTTGTTGTCGTAAAGTTGCAATAATTCTTCTGAGTTGAATTCATGCATTGACACTTCAAGCTCGCCTCCCGCTTCTAACTGCTCAAAAGGAGGTTCAATTCCTTGTGTTTTCTTCCATCTATCTTCTTGGACTCTTGCCCACAAGTCTCTAGGTCATTCCGCGTCTACTTCAAGGATAACTGATCCTTATTTTTTACTTTCACAGTAATTTTCTCCATGGTTCTCACTTTTCTTCCCTTCCCTAGAATGACTAGGCACTATGCATTCCTCAAATTCTTTTTCGGGAATTCTTGTGCTGGGTAGGGGCTGGACAGGTTTTTCTAAGGTTTGCTGAGCCACTTCAATTAACTTATTACATATCTCCAATCTTTCTTTCTCTAAGTCGCCTCTTAGGTATTCCCTTTCGTGTTGTTCAATGTTTGGGCCTGCCTTTAGTCGTGCTTGGTATGCTTCAATCACATGGCCAACTCTTGGCATTGGATTGGCCAAAACTAATCCTGCCTCTCATTTTTTTTGTTTTTCTGTGTCCTTGTTAGGGTTTCCTTGTTCTTGTTTTTCCTTTTGGTTTTGTTTATTATTCTTGTCCTCTAACTTTTGTTGCAGTCTCTTACCTTTTATCTTTTCCCTATGATTCTTCCATCTCTGGGTCCATTTACTCTTAGCACTTCTCTCAGACTCCTTGGAATCTGCCATCACTTGAGGTGTGGGTGTGTTCAATTCTTGGTTGGTGTGATCATTTTCTTTGGGTTTATCTGGCGTCTCTCTAGCTTTTGCCCTTGTTATCGCTTTCAATGGCACCGTGTACTCCTTATCCCTCTTTGATGACTCTATCACTTCTATCACATTGATCTGCACATTGGACTTGATTTTATTGGGATTCTTGGGGCAATCTCTAAAAAGATGTTCTTTACCACACTCACTACACTACCCCTCCCAAACTCTCTGAGGTGGTGGTGGGTTAGGTAAGGTACACTCTCTAATAAAGTGGTCACCTCCACATCTATAACATGGTCCTCTAGGGGCAAGTGGTCTACTCATTGGTCGTGGGGTAATGGGTGCTCTAGGAGCAGTGTACATCAATGACACATAGTCCTGATCATATCAGTAAGAGCTATCATATCCTTCAGAACCATATGTATATTGTTCATAAAGTTGTTCGTACTCAGCTATAGTGTTCTCATACGTGGAATAATTTCATTGACTAAGGTCATAAGATGGGTCATAAGCCTCAATACTAGTTAGTGGGGTGGCTGGTACTATCGCTCTTTCAGCATTTTCTTCAAGTTGGACAATTTTCACTCGGACAACATTCTGAGAGTGAGGTGGTTGTTGTCTTAGCACTGGTTGAGGCTGATTGTATCCTTGATATGCATACGGCCGTGGTGCAGGTGCTTGCTGCTGGTATGGGGGATATCTATAGGCTTCTTCTGCTTGCTCTCTCGGCGGGTATTGATAAGGCCTAAAGGGTGGTTGTGGAGCCCTTAGTTGCCGATTGTAAGAACAATTCTCCGTACTGTGATTTGTGTACCTTTGCTCTATGTTACAATAATGAGTAGGGCCCTGGGCGGGTGGTCTATTGTAAGCGTATGGTGGTGGTGGGACTACTCCCCTATTGCACATGTGAGAAGGGTGGTCACCTCCACAGTGGGCACATCTCCTGAGCATAGGCACTCTCATAAGATTGTTGGGATAATTCCTTTGTCCGTGGACATTCAGTTTCTTAGCCACTAACTCGGCTATTTCTTCTACATTATTCCTGGGATTTGAAGTGTTGCTGACACTATCCTCACTCTTGACACTGCCTTGAGATATTTTCAAGTCTTTTGCCAAATTGTCCTCTAGATCGATACACTCCATGCATTCTTGTAAACTTTGGACTCTCTTCACATAAACTAAGGATCTTAATGACCCATTCACTAATCCTTCCAAGAATAATGATACCATTTTGTTTTGAGGGGCCTCTCCTCTACAGGACATCTATCCACATATTGCTTGAATCGTCTCGCTGCTAATCTTACTAATTCCGTAGGAGCCTGTTTAAAACTATGGATTAATGATGAAGAGTTGTTCTTGATTCCAGTCTTGGTGAATTCCTCAATCAATTCCTGATACACTTGTTCCATGTTTTGAAAATTATTAGGATCTAAAGGTTGGAGCCATGCTAAGGCCGTATCAGTAAGGGTTAGGCCAAATGACTCATATTGGATCAAGAAGTCTTCTACTTGTTCATCTCTTATCACTTGCTTGAATTCACCAATATGGTTATATGGTTCACTAGAGCCATCATAGTGACTCCTCATGCATTTGGAAACTTGAATAGGTCTCAGTCTTCTTCCAGGTTTGGGTGGTCTTGGCATTACTGGGAGAACTGGTCATCCTATTGGTATGCCTGTTTCTCTTCCTATTGGTGGTCTCTCATGAACAGGGATTCTATTTCTTGGTTCTGCATTTGTAGGAGGTTGATAGTTAGGATTATTACCACGTGTAGCAAACTGAACTTGTGCTCTAATTGGAATGATCTGTTGTTGTGTCTGTCTTGAATGCTGATAAGATGAATGTAGATGAGTGCCGTGGGGGTTTTGAGAAGTAGTGGTTTGATCTCTAGGCGGGAATACAACAATGTTCTGATATTTTAGCCTAGCTCTCTCCAATTCAATCAAAGGCCAGTATCTTCTCTGATTCTTGTCCAAATATGTAATATGAGTGGGGTTTTCGGGACCTTGTAACTCATAAATGGTGGCTGGATTGGCCACTTCTTCCCATAGTCAAGAGTTGGTTCTAAGTAAATATTCCATTCTGTTCACCAAATAGACATCCATTAAGGAATCATCTTGGGGAATTAGGTCTCCTCTCCAAACCCTAATTACAATGGACTTCCCTCTAGGGGTAGACACCTGCTCTTCTCGTTCCTCTTCGTTACGATGTTGGCCATTATCTTCCTCCCTTTGCTTATCGATGCTCTCTGGGTGTTCAGTGACTGCATACATAGTTCCCCTTTTATCAATGTAGAATCCTTCCACATACTTGACTGTTGGTCTAGGCACTATGCGAGCATCTCTGGCTTTCCTCAGCCTTGCGATTGATCTGTTTAATCCATCTATATAGATAGGTAAATCATGTTGATTGGTGCTCACATATTCCAAAGATGTTTGGTACTCTCCCTCAATGATAGACATTAGGCCGGTGATTGGTACAGAATATGCATATCTTCTAAGGCCATAATTGTTTTGACTTCAGAATCACTTGAGGTTTCAGAGTAATGGGAATGAATACTCGGCTTGGCTACACTTCCTATAGATGAGACTACACTTCTTTGGCTTCCTAGGATTCTTCCCAATCTTAAGTTCATTCACTTAAGAGCTCTAATTGAGTTTGGACAGCCTTTAGCTCCCAATGCTCTCTTAAAAATCTGTAGAGTTATATGTATTTTTTCTTAATTTGAAATCTCTTGACAAAGGTATCACTTAAGGTCTCTGGCATGACACATGACACTTGATCCGTAAACAACACTCGATACTTGGTAAGTATCACGACTCTGGATTTCCAACGACACTCGACACATGATACCTCGGGAAGTGTCGTGATACTGGGTCTACAAACGACACACGACACTTGATCAATCATGATACACGACACTCTTGAGATGTCGCGATACTTGAGGTCAACGATACTCGACACCAGGCAAGTATCGCGACACTTGAAGTCAGCGACACTCGACACTTGGTAAGTATCGCGACACCTGAGGTCAATGATACTCGACACTAGGCAAGTATCACGACACTTGAGGTCAGCGACACATGACACTTGGTAAGTATCACGACACCTGAGGTCAGCGACACTCGATACTTGGTAAGTATTGTGACACTTGAGGTCAGCGACACTCGATACTTGGTAAGTATCACAACACTTGAGGTCAGTGACACTCGACACTTGGTAGGTATCGTGACACCTGGTGAGTATCGCGACACTTGGTCTCTGTCAAATATCGCGACACACGAGAGTTTAAGTATCGTGACACTTGAACTCAACCAGTCATGACATTCGGAATTTTCTCACACATGAGTAATTATTTCAACAAAACAAGTTTATGAACGTGCACTTAGTACCTATTTCCATTTCTCTATGTGTTTGAATCACAAAAAATCACACCCCGACCCTCGATACCTTCCTCACGACACCTGTCATAGGTCGTTTTCCTCTCTCCTTTGATTTAAATTGAAGTTTAGAACAAGGACTTGATAGGCTCACCTCCCAAGCTGCCCTCAAGCTCTCTTCCACACTCACTTGCTCTGAATAGCTCCACCTCCCTAAACTATCAACTCACTACACACACTCCCAAAAGTGAGAAGTAGTAAGTGCGGATGAAAGTGACTTACCAAAGAAGAGAAATTCACAACTCCTCTACTCACTTCAATGCTAAGAGCTTTTCATCATCACACGAATGCCTCTTTTTGATTCGACACTCCCCGACAACGGCACCAAAAAATGTGTGTACCTAAGTATCAACTTAGGGACTTGTGGAGAAAGAGACTATACCGCAATCCCCTTCAAGTGCATATAGTAGGGATTCACGCTTTAATTATCAATCCAAAGAGTATCAAGACCTAGCCGAGTGTATGAGGACATGCATTCAAGTGATGGTCAATGCAAATGAAACCTAACAAGGTGCATGTAAGTATATATCCACCATATTCAAAATTTCAAGGTCAGCTATGGTGTCACGACACTTAGAACAGTAGTCAACAGTAAATTGAGCTTTTCTCTCAGCTCCAAACTCTAATTATAGCGAATACCGGGTTCGTTTAGAAGTTCTTGAGAAGACACATCCAATGGTCATCTTTCCACTCAATTTTGACACTCTTGCTTCAAGTTATGAGCAAAATACTAAGCCATGGGAATGACCTTCCTACGCTTCAGCACTTCCTACACTTAGTAGACACCTTACCAACAACAAACAAGCACTTTCATGGGTAGACAACACGTCGAAGCACTCTTTTCAAGCATCACACATGCATGAAAACTCACAAAGAAGAAGATACAGAGAGGAGAAGGCACAAATTCGAAAGTTTATGCTCTTGATTCTCACAATGGCAAAAAAGTCTTTACAAAGAGTCACAAAATGACTTATATAGTTATCCCTTAGAATTGGTCCTTTCACACAAGAGACTGGTACTTTATTGACTATAAGACTAATTCCCTACTAATTTACAAGGTCATGATACAAATCTCTATGGGTATGCATCTCGAGGACTCCTCTAGTGCATTTACATCGGAAAATATATTACAGAATGACCATGGTACAAAAATAAAGTGTCCAAATCGAAAAAAATTTGGGGCCCTTCTTTTTTCTTTGCATCTTTGCTCTTCTTTGCTCTACAACATAAGCTTGGTAAGTGATTGGAAGATAAGTATTACCTTCTTCACCTTCACTCATGTCTCCTATTTTGTCTAGAGGTATCTTTGGGACTTTTTACTTAGAGACTACTTTTGTCATATTGGAACCAAGTTCTGGAACGTGATTCACCACATGTTTCCATAGCTGAGGTTTTACCTTGAGCAACTCTTCTAAAGTGAGATGAAACTGAACCTTAGTGTTCTTCATGACTTCAGTGTTTCTTGGAACCATTGAGTCTTCATTTCTTACCAATATTGTGGGAGCTCTGATATGAAGAGATTCAGATTCCCATGGACCTATGAATTGTGGCAACTCTTGTACAAAATTAGATTCAAAATCCAATCTTTCATCCTCTTGTTGCTTTGCTTGGTCTCTATAAATAGATGGAATGTCTTGGGGAAATTGATCATGCAGGTCATCAATTTCAAGAACAGGAGGGGGATTACCCTTCTCATTGGCCCATTTCTCTTCTTGTATTTCCCGCAAGAACTCTTGAGAGTACTGTTGAATTGAAAGAGGTGTTCCAACATCCATGGAATTTGGAACATAAGCTTCTGCTAGTGGTGAGCATTCCCTTTCAACACTGGTTGAGCCTATGGAGGTAAAGAAACTTGTGGCTTGTTTATCAATTGCTTTAATATTTCTAATAAGCCCTAGAAATGCAAACCCGATTTGATAGAATTTGTTTGATTGAACAATTGATTGGCCTCGAGCATAGCTTGAGCTAGTTCAACCATTTTCATGCACATTTTTGTTCGTTCAATCTCTAAATCTACCCTAGGCTAACTCTTTTCTAGGTTTTCCACTGTTGGCCCTTCTTAAAGTCAAGCAAGGTAGGCATTGAACATCATATCTAAGCCTTTTGGGGTGGGATCTGGGAGAACTGACCTTGGTTGTGGTCTATTTACAATGAGTGGTGGGGTGGAATGAAGTGAAGTGGATGGGTTTTTGGCATGCGAGGGGTTTTGAGATGCAATGCCTACAATCTTTGTTTCTGCGTTTCTCAGGATTTCTTCTAGTTATGATAACTTTCTAGCCCACTTACGATTGGATTTCTCTCTGGTATCCTTCCAAGTCCTTGTTTTCCTCTTACTAGGCTCTCCTAATTCACTTGACTCTGATTGTTCAGTTGGTTTCACTTATTGTAAGGCTTGTGCCCTAGTAATTGCCTGTATAGGAGCCATGTTCATGCTACTTGAACTTGAATCCACCACTAAGCCTACCACATTAATGGGTGTAACCTTGAGTGCAATAGAGGGGTTCCTTGGACAATCTCTGGGGAGGTGGTCTTTTCCACACTCGCGACAAAAGCCTTGTATTGTGATGTTCTGTCCTTGTCCGAGAGTCGAAGGGTGGGGACATTCACGAATGGAGTGGTCGCCTTGACATCTAAAACATGGTCCTCTAAGGGCATATGGTCTTACTTGTCTCACTTGGGATCTGGGGTTTGGATTCATATACATGACATTGGAGTATTTTGGCTCCCAATTTTGTTCCATAGGTGGTGTGTCGTATTGATACGAATAAACCTCACTATGCTCAGGTGACTCTATGTAGTAAGCTTGTGGACTACCTTCATGGGAGTAGTCAGAACTTTGAACATGAGAGTCATTTTTTGAGACCAACGGGGTTATTGGCACCGATGCTCTATTAGGGTTTTCCTCTACTACTGCATACTTAACTAGAATCACATTGGCAGGAGGTGGTGGTTGGTTTCCTAGGACTGGTTGTGGCCTATATCGTGCCTGATATTGTTGTTGATATTGAGGTTGATATTTTTGTTGTGGCCTATAATATGGCTATCAGTGTTGGTACTCTTCTTACCTACCCTCTTGTTAAGGTTACTGATAATTTTTTCTGACAGCCTGCCTATTGTACGATCAATCTTGAGCCATGTGGTTCGTGTATGTCCTTTCAATAGTGCAATATGGGGCATTTATTTCTCTCATGTTTTGGCTTTGAAATGGGCATATGTTGGCCATGTGGTCCCCTCTACAAGTATAACATCACTTCAATGAGGTGACCTTTGGTGTTTGTCTATTTTGAACTCCTAGCTTCTTGGCGACCTGCTCAACTATCTCATCTATCACAGTGGAGGTTCTGGAGGTATGACTAGTAGAACTATCAGAATCCTTATAGATTTTGGACAATCCTTACTCCTCACCTAAATTGTTTTCTATGTCAATACACATTCTCAAGCATTGATCTGGTGTGATTGGCTCCTTGAGATACACATATGATCTAAGTTTCCTGCTTAGAAATCCATCTAAAAACAAGGAAACTTGTTTTTCTTATGTAGGTAATTCAGGTGTAGGACATCTCTCCACATATTGTTTAATTCTCCGTCCTGCTAGTCAAACTATTTCTTGGGGTGTCTGCTTGAAACTGTGGATCCAGGACAATGTATTATGCCGGATGCCACTCTTGGAAAATTCTAGAATGAATTCTTCTAGCAGTTGACCTATATTTCCGCAATTGCGACTATTCAGGGGTTGACACCAAGCTAAGCTAGTACCCTTAAGAGTCAAACCAAATGCCTCGAACTGTGTGAATAAGTCTTCAACTTGTTCGGATCTTAACACTTGTGTGAACTTGGCCACATGATCATAGGGATCTCCTCATCCGTCAAAGTAGTTCTTCATTGCCATAACCACTTGAGAGGGTCTAAGGGTTCTTGGGTACTCTCGTGGTCTAGGCAATGGAAAATCATGTTCATGTCTTTGATGCCTCTATGATCGGTGTCTCTCTCTTTCAAGTCTTTCACCTTCAAGTCCATATCTCTCTCTACCCAATGTGTGTGCAAAACGTACCTCTACCCTCTCTCTCATTCTTTCCCTTTGGGTTCCATGTGCCTAGGATGATCCTGCTCCTTGGAGGCCATGGGAAATATTAGATCGTTGTGATGGAAAAATAAATTTGCTCTTCCAAGTGTATGCATGCTTATCATGCTCTCTTACCAAGAACATTGTCTCTGATGTGTTATCTAGGTAGACAACTTTGCCTGGTATGCCGGGGGTCTTTGAAGTCATAGATGGTGACTATGCCTATTTGGCTAGGTTGATCTTGTTTGAATCTCCAAAAGGCTTCCTCCGTTTCTCCATTCAAGAATAGTTCTATGCTTTTGTTGTCTTGAGGAATCCAATTTGGAGTGATCACCTTGGTCAAGACTTACTTACCTCTAGGAGTCTTGGGTTCTCATCCTAGGTCTCCTTGCTCTAGGTCTCCTACCTCATTCTCGGGAATGTTATTTCCAAAATCATCAATCTTGTCTGGTAAGATGGTGACCATATACATTGTTTCTTGCTTATCAATATAAGAGCCATCTTCAAACTTGACCATTAGGTGTTCAAGTCAAGAGGGTTGATCGGGGTTTTTGAGTTGGACAACTGATCTCCTTAGACCATCCTCATAGATGTGTGCACCTACTTGATTGGGCTTGATATATTCCAATTGTGTTTTATAGGGACCTTCTGGTTTCTATAAATAGGCAATTCTTGAACTACCTATAGGTCTCTCCATGCCGAAGGACATTTTTGAGTCACTTGTTTCTGAACTTAGCGCATAGGGATAACCACTGAGTTGTTGTGCCCAAGACCTAGCTGTATGGTTGAAACTAGCCTCAGATGATCTGACACTTTGTCTATCCTTGCCTACATATCTACCAAATCTAAGGTTCATAAGATTTGTCTACTAGTCGCAATTTTCCCTTTTGTATTGCTCAAAATCCTTTGGAGCTCCCTTGGCTTCCTAGTCTCACCTGAAGGTCAACTTCAAAATACTATATCTAAAACTCCACATATTAATTTTACAAAAATTATTCAAGGTTTATGTGGGATTTGAAACGAGCTTTCCAATGAACCCACAATCACAACAAACAGATTTCGTATGAAAAAGGTATGCCAGTTCAGGTTTCTGGGCATTAAAACAGGGAAACATGATCTCTCTGGGGATCCAAGATACCTTAATTGCTTGAAACAATTACCCAGACTAACTCTAAAATTGCATGATACATGATACCAATCTCTTCACATGATACCCGATACTTGAGCTATACAATACACGATACTTGAGACCAATGATACACAATACCCCACACTGGACGAGACACGATACTTGGTCTTATGATATGATACTTGGAACTTCACGATACGATACTTGATCTATGACGATACATGATATTGACCTTCTGGCGATACATGATACTAGTGCAATATCGCGATACACAATATGCTCTCCACGATGCGTGATACTTAGTGGCAACGATACATGATACCAGATTTTGGCGATACATGATACCTAGGGGAATGATATGATACCTAGCTTGAGCATGATACACAATACATGATACTTGCCCTCATGATACGATACTTGTCCTTGAACGATACACGATACTTGTGAAGTATCACGATACATGATACTGATCCTTTGGTGATACATGATACTTGTAAAGTATCATGATACTCACTCAACAATACATGATACACATGAGGTATCGTGATACACGGGGAGACGATACACGATACGTGATACTCAACCCGACGATACATGATACTCGAGAAGTATCATGATACTCAAGGAGTGAGGTATCCGCGATACACGATACCTACCAAGTATCGTGATACAAGGGAATTCAGGTATCACGATACCTGAACTCAATCGACCACAATACTTTGAGTTTTTGAAGTCCAAATTCACAAATTTATGCAGATATGTGTACCTTATGTCCTCCTTGTCACTTCTATGTGCCTATAGATGCAAAGTCACTCTCCAAACCTGTGATACTCCACTCGTGATACTTGACGTAGGTCGTGTCATGTTCTATGGATGTGAGTCAGATTTTTGATCTTTTGAGAGCACAAAGCTCCTCTTCGATAGTATTTGAGCACCGAACTCTCTCTAGACACCTTGCCTGCAACCACATATAAAAAATGAGGTGTAAATGTGGTGAATATATAGTAAAAATGAAAGCTTGCTACTAAGATGAAGACGAGAGAGGATGGTGATGATGATGATGAAGGTGGAGAAAAAAATGAGAAATAAATAGAAAATGATGATTTTTTAACCTTCCAACATCACTACTCTACATCTTACCATCACAACGCTTGTCCTCGAAGCTCTCTCAAGTGCGTGTGTGAGAAGCACACTAGCATGCATACACATACACACACACACACGTGCACACAAGGTAAGAACAAAGAGAGGAACAATGGGAAGCTTCTATTACAAAAGAAATCTCTTACAAAGCTTCAATCTCTAACAAGCCAACCTCAAAAATGGGCTCTCTAGCTCTTTTTGTAAAATTTTGAGTAGTTTTGGCCCTATCCAGACCTAGTGTCTAGCCTGGTTAAAAGTTAGGTTCCAAGGCTTATTTGAGGGCCCAAATGGATTTGAACAATTATGAAAATTGGTAGGATGATACTTGTAATACTCCTCAAGCTGAAGGACTCCTCGACTTGAAAAAAATGGAGTTGTAAAAAATGTAAAAGGATATTTACAATGGTTTTTAGTGATAAAAGTCACTATTTTTATAGGGATTTCTTTTGAAAATTTGACATGTACTTCTTGGAGCTCCCTACATGCTCCCTCTTCTTCTGTGTCCACTTCTTTGATGTGCTCCCATGCCTTGTGCTTGTTCTTGAGTGTCAACACACGGCTTATGATCTCATCATGGATGTGCAAACTCCAGACTTCAACATCTTTCTTGGACAACTCTTCAATCAAGAGGCCAACAATAGCATAAAGGAAGGTAACTCCTATCATGGTAATTCAACTAGTGCTCTATATGTAGATAAGAAGGAAAAGAAGTTGAAAGACAAGAAGAAGGAAGAAAATCAAGAGGAGACTTCCCAAGTCAACTTAGCAAGAGCAAGTGGAAAGGGAAGAAGAAAGGACCAAAGCATGACAAAGCCAAAGGCCAGAATGTTCAACTTTGTGCCATCTGTGATAAGACTAACCCCACCACTCAAAATTGCTGCTTCAATGGGAAGACCCAGAAAATGAAGTGGAAGAGGTGGATATGGCAACAATACAAGCAGAGGTGGACATAAGTTCATTAATAACAATAGAGGCCATAATAGAAGGGACTACAACAATTATTTTGAAGATCAAGCACATGAAGACTCGTTGCTTCTAATGAATCTAAGCCACAAAGAAGGTAAAGAAGATGATCATTTATTCTACATAGATTCTAGATGTTCAAATCATGTTGCAGGAAACATTGCTCTTCTATCTGATTTGGAAAGTCCAAATCATATACATGAAGTTCAAACAAGGGATGACACAAAGCACAATGTGGACAAGACTGGTACTATCAAAACTTCCAATGGCAGGATAAATATTGTGAACAAGGTACTCTATGTTCCCTCTATTACAAAAAACCTAACAAGTGTAGGCCAAATAGTTGAGAAAGGCTTGCAAGTTGGGCTCACCCAACATGGAGCTTTTGCGGAAAATCCATGTCAAGGCTTCAAGAAGATATCCAGAGGTGAGAAGCATGATAGGCTCTTTAGTTTTGAAGTAGGAGAAACCAAGAACATAGGTCTATTCATGTGGCATAAGAGACTTGCTCATGTGAATGAAAGAACCTTGAAGGATATCTATAGGGATCTAAGTATTTTAGGACTACGGAACATATCAAAGCAACACACGATCAACAAATGTGATGCATGTTAGATTGGGAAGGCACAAACACAAACATTCAACCAAAAAGGCTACATCCACAAAAACGTATTGGACTTAGTACATACAGATATATGGGGACCAAGTCAAGAACCTTCATTGGCAGGATCAAGGTATTATGTCTCATTTATTGATGACCATAGTAGATGTACTATTCTATACTTTATCAAGAGTAAGAATGAAGTGTTTGATTGCTTCAAGAAGTATCTAGAACATATGGAGAACCATATAAGTATATCACTCAAGAAGCTTAGATCTAATGGAGGGGGAGAATACTTCTCCAAAGAGTTTGATGAGTTCTTGTGAAGTGATACAGATGATGACCAAGATGAAAGGGAAAAGGATTACAAACTATGGAAGTCAAGAGGCAAAGAGAAGATGCAAGAGTGTGGAGAATGTTCTAAGAAAGCTCTTAGAAGATCAACAAGAGAGAAGAAACAACCAAAAAGGTATGGTATGATTCCACATTTGCTACAAAACATTCAATCTACTTGAAAAAGACTCAGTTTTAGAAGAACCCTCAACCTATGAGGAGGCAAAGGGAAACCGTAATTGGGGCCATGAAAGAAGAAATAGATGCATTGAAGGAGATGGAAACTTGGGACTTGTTTCCAATGTCATCTAATCAAAATGTAATTGGTTGCAAAAAGGTAGATAAAGTTAAAAGAAACTCAGATGGATTAATTTGCAGGTACAAGGCAAGATTAGTTGCCAAAGGATGCTCACAAACTCATGGTATAGACTATGAGGAAACATTCTCACCAGTTGCAAAGATGACGATAATCAGAACATTAATAAGCATAGCTGTTGCAAGAAATTGGAGACTCCTCCAACTTGATGTAAAAAATGCATTTCTAAATGGTTGGATTAGTGAAGAGGTATACATACACAACCTCCAAGTTTTGCAAACCCTAATCATGCTTCTTTGAATACTTACTTGATGTAAAAGTGAAGGAATCAAAAGTGGTTGAATCCACTTGATGAAAAGGGAAAGAAAAGCCACAAACTTGTGATTGATTTAGTCGAGAATCAATCACTAAGAATTCAAAAAAGTGGTTTAGGTGAGCAAGATTCAAATTCAAATCTTGGCTCCAATCATCACTATATATACACATGATTTGATCATCAGATTTACACACTCATTTAGCTTAGCTTCTTGCCATATCAAGAGTGTGATCTCAAGGCACACACATGTACCAGCAAGTCCATTGTAATTTACATTCAATATACATTTGAATTCATGATCATTTGTGGCCATATCTTCATGTCTATGTGAGTGTACTGTCCACTGTCATACTTCTCAGTTTTTTTTGTCAGATTGCAGAGATGGTTTCTCTGAGCATGATCCATCATTTTCAGTGATTTAACTTGATAATATTATCTCTTTAAGTTTATTATATACTCCCAAAGTCTCATTGGATTTGGATTTCTCAGTCATGAGATATATTCATTAGAAGTTGCTTATATCTCTACATATTTTACTTCTCTGTTAGTACTCCATCTGAATAGTGATTTTCTCAGAGCTTGTTCTCAGTGTGTAATTGATTATTTGCCATGATTTAATATCTTTGGTAGAAAAAGACAAAATAGCCTATACAAGCACTATGATAGTGCATTCGGAGGTTGAAACCAGCTCAGATTGCAATTTCTACACGATATAGTGAAGCTATTTTGATCTACTAATCACTATGAGTATGCTGACCAAATTTTGTGCTATTCTGAGACTGTGACCGAAGGGGTGTCGATGATGCCCTAGATGAAGCGGCAACCCACTCTATACTAATTGTTGGAGTTTGAGGTCTGCAAAAGCACATGAACAACACAAGGAAGAAGAAGAATCTTGATCACAACACACAATACTGAATGTATTACCGCTAGAATGTACAAAGATAAGTAACCCATTAGGGCTATAGGCATATATACAAGCTAGGGGGAAAAAACCTCCTAAAGAGGGAAAAAAGTGCCCCGACGGTCCTAGTGTGTTCACACACATCATTACCTAAATATATCAACTTGACTCAAGTAGCAAAAGATACACTTACTTGACTGCCAATGATTGACACTTAAGCAATGCATAAACTTGCTCATCTAGGAGATAGGAAATTGAATATAAGGCTGAGTTATGGATAAGTAAATTAAGCATCCAACAACTTGCTGATAGAGAAGAACATCAAATGCATATCTAGCATGATGAAGACTCAACCTTAGACTTGTTTCCATGGGAATGGCAATATATTTACAATCATCAAGGCCAAAATGGAGCAATAATATGTCAATAGATTATTTTTGACACAAAGCTATTCCTCCATCAACTTGTATAAAGTGAATGCCCAAATAGTGATGCAAATGCCCCGAATTTAGATCTCAAAAGAGACATGCAAATCAACCTTAAATTTAGTAATATGCTTCTCATTAGGATGACTAAGCAGCATAACATCAGCATATACAACAATTATAAGAAGTACATCATTTGCATGCCTAGCATGTAAGGTGCTCTCAGTTGGACTATTTTCAAAACCATGTGCTAGCAACTATGCATGTATTTTCTCATACCAAACACTTGGCGCTTGCTTCAAACCATATAATGCCTTTTTCAAACTACACACTATGTTTTCATGCCCTTTAGACACAAAGCCACCAGGTTGAAATACATATAGTTCTTCATGTAAGTCACCCTTCAGTGATGCAGTTTTAATGTCCAATTGATGTACATTCCAAGCATGATGAGGTGCAAGTGCACAAATTCTATGAAGAGTGGTCATTTGACATGTGGGAGCAAAGGTCTCATCAAAATAAATGCCTCTCTCTTGAGCTTAACCTTTGGTAACAAGCCTAGCCTTATACTTGTCAACTATTCCATCTGGCTTACATTTCAACTCGTGGACCGATTTAGTGCCAACATCCTTTTTTCTTGGAGGCAAATCACTTAAAGAACAAGTACCATTCTTCATATAATAACATCATATCTGATTGCATAGTGGCCATCAAATTTCTTAATTCTATGCTTCATCAAAAGAAAGAGGCTCATTCTCATCAGAAATAGAGAAAAAAATTTCATAATAATCTGATGTAAAGCAAACACTATGAGAACTTGAATGCGTATGATATAACAAAGTTGTATCTGATTTGCTATCTCTCAAAGTCTGCACCAACCATTTAGGCATAGTCTTTGCCTCTTCTGTGTCATCTCTCTCATCAACAAGTGCATCACGTAAATTTGCATTAGAAATGGAATGATGCGCATTATAAATCCAAACTTGTAAAGGCTGAGAAATTTCCTCATTTCGACCAGTACTTGACTGTCCACCTATAAAAAGAGGGTGCAAAGTATTATTCATCTTTAGAGAAAACTATTGTCTCCTTGGTACATGAAAGTAAGGATTGAATTAAATATTCCACAAAAACAACATCATATATAACCATAATGTGTTTAGTTATTGGCTGATATAGAGGATACCCTTTAATTCAAAACACTGAACAAAATCAAATTTCACTACTCTATCATCCAATTTTCTATGTTGTTTTTCAATCACTAATGCATATTCCAAAACACCAAAGACACATAGATGAGAAAAAGATGGATTTTAGCCATGCCAAGACTTATATGGAGTCATCAATTATAGTGATTTGGTGGGACAATTGTAAGTACATATGCTGCACACATAACAACCTCAAGCCAAAATGTACGTTTTATCCTACAATCAATGAGAAATGCACTAAAATATCCCTTGATAAAAATGAAGGGTGCCAACTTTAGATGATGACATATTTTCAACCATAACCAAGACCTTTTTAAAAAACATAGACATTTCAAAATTTTCTTTCCATGGACACACCGATGCATGCTTGGAAAATTCCTGAATTAAAGGCACAAAGCATAGGTAGTTCCCAAATGAAGATGTGTGCATAGGATAACAAACGTCACTATGAAAAAGCTACAATTTGGGACAAAATCTAACTGAACCATCTTTTGGGAAGGGGGAATATTGCATTTTGCCCAAAATACAACCTTCATAGACATGTTTTGAAGGTGTCTCATGTTTGGGCAATGTGGAAATCATTTGAGATTTTCGCAAGCATAACAACCTAGCAAAGCTCAGATGACCAAAGCATGTATGCCAAAAATTCACATCTAAGATAGTTGAGAATCTTGAAGTAACATCATCATATGAGAGATCATGAACTGTACATCTATTATCAAGAAATTTGACAACCAATCTAATATTGGCTAATGCAAAAAACAGATTTTTCTTGATCCTTGGCACATATAAAGCATCTGACAATGTGAAAGAACTTCCATCACTAGTAGTTAGACTGATCATTCCAACTCCTGCTAGAGGGTAAGAGGATTTGTTAGCACATGTGATAGTATTCCCTATAGGGACATGCTCAAGTGAAGTGAAGAAACTATGTTGCAAGGTAATATGTTTGATTGTATCACTATCAAAGTACCAAACATCTGAGTTCATAGTAGACATACAATGCTCATGCGAAGATGGTTCATAGCTACAAAAAATAGTAAAGTCCCATTCTTCATTCTGAACAAGATTAGCATATTTTGTTTTCGGTGTAGATGCCTTTGCAACAATCATTTTGACCTCTTTTCATGATTTTTAGACTCCACTTGAGCCCTCAAATAAGCCCTAGAATATATTTTTTTAACTAAGCTGGACATTAGGTCTGGATAAGGCCAAAGATAGTGAAAAAATATAAAAAGAGGCTCATTTTTTAGGTGGGCTTGGTAGAGATTGAAACTTTTGTAATAGAGTTCTTCTGTAATTGAAAGCATTCCATTGTTCCTCTCTTTATTCTTGCCATGTGTGCACATGTGTGTGTATGTGTGTGCATGCTTGTGTGCTTCTCACTCACTCACTCACTTGTGCACTTCACATGCTCATGGTCATCATACCACCCTCATGTCTCCATGGATTGACAATTATGAGGTGGATCTCCTCATGTTGGTATTTTCCATTGTGCTAGAGTGACACCAAATTTGGCACCGTTGCTCAAGAGTGAGCTTTGAGGATGAGCATGTGATGGTAAGATGTAGAGTTGTGATGTTGGAGTCATAGGTAATTTCTTTACTTTTCATTTTTTTCTTACTTCATTACCATCATCATCATTATCCATACCATCTCTCACCTCCATCTCCTCTTGCTGAATTTTCAGTTTTTTGGTCATATTCCCTTCCCCACCTCATTCCCCTCATTCCATTTTTGAGAGAGAGAGCTATTGTGCATTTAGTTTTTGTGTTGTTTGTGAGCATTTGGTGCAGGTTTTAGCTGTATCACCATCTCTAGTAGATTTTGCAAGTACGAAAGACCTCTACATAGTTTTCGAGATGATGACCTCTATCTATTGCGACAGACAAAGAAAGTTGGTATTTCATGTTTTCATGCATTGCACGATAAACTGCAACACTAGACCATCCAAAATCACTAGAAACATCCTAAAAATTTGTGTTTTCTTGGTCTATCATGACATACCAAATCCACAATAAACGATGGAAAATGTTTATCATGACAGAAACCCGTCTATCATGATAGATTGAAATCCATGATAGAAACTCGTCTATCATGATAGAATGAAATCTGCAGCACACCGATCTATCACGATAGAATGAAATCAATGATAGACACCTGTCTATCATGGCAGACTGAAATCCACGATAGACACCCATCTATTGCGATAGACTGAAATGCACGATAGAAACCCTTCGATCGTGATAGACTAAAATCCATGATAGACACCCATCTATCGTAACAAACACCATCTATTGCGATAGACAAGACCCCACGATAGACCTCATCTATCGTGAGAGACACCATATATCATGACAGACAGAAGGCCATGACATACGATAGATGACGGAGATTGTCTATCATGATAGACACCATCTATCGCAATAGATAGGACCCATGATAGACAACATCTATCACTACATACATGTATATCATGAAAGACACTGTCTATCATGACAGACAACCACACATGATAGAGACTGTCTATCATGACAGACAACCGTCTATCACAACAGACAATTGTATTGTGACAGACAACATCTATCGCAATAGATAGCCAATTTTGGCTAAAAAAATTAAGGTTGTAATTTTTGAAAATTAGGGCTAATTTTAGCATTTTCTTTCAAACTTTTTTGTCTATATAATTATGGATGCCTAAAAAAATATGCAAATATCATGAGAGCCTCTGTTTATCTATTTGACACCCGGGAGCCTGAACTGACATAAGATTATTACACAAAATCCATTTTTTGAGCTCTAGATTGTGTTGGAAACCAAGGGAGCTCTAGAGGATTTTTTTTGCAGTACAAGGGGAAAAAAGGGTCTTTAAACAATGCTTGAATCAAAATTTTCTGTCAATCAAAGTTAAATATTGGGCTAAACTTGGAACTTTTACAAGTCCATTAAGAGCTCTTGAAGAGGCCAAAGCAAGGTCCCAGTGTGTGCAAGCTTGGGAACATGTGTCTTGGGCTTTCAAGTGCAATCAAGGGAGAAGAAAATTGAGATTGGAAGCATTCTAACCCCCTCATTCAATTCTTAGCCTATCCTAAGCATGAATAGTGGTATTAATTAATAAGGGTGATGATAAGCATGACATAAGTACAAGAAACCATAATTAATCAAGTTCAAGTAAAAATATTTTTGCAGCAAAACCTAAGGGAAAAGAATATAAATGGGTTGAAAAAAACTTCAAATGCAATAAAAAATCAAGTATTCCTTATGACAAAAATTAGTGGGCAAGAAGTGACAATCCAAGTAAAATAAAAAGAACAAGTGATTGCTACAAAAGGACATAGCAACGTGGTTGTACTCGAGAAATTGGGGTTAATCAAGAAGGCTTATGAACCTTAGATTAGGTAGACATCTAGGCCATGATAGACAAAGCACTAGATCTTTTGAGGCTAGTGTCAACCATACAACTAGGTTGTGGGCTCAACAACTCAGTGATTATCCCTATGTGCTGAGTTCAAGACCAGTGAATCAGAGATGTATGGAGAGGCCAATAGGTAGTTCTAGTGTTGCATACCTAGAGAAGCCAGAAAGGCCATTTAAGACTCAATTGGAGTATATTAGGAACAACCTATTACGTGCTCGCACATATGAGAATGGTTTGAGAAGATCTATTGTCCAACTTTGGAATCCAAATGAGCCAGTTGGACTAGCTTTGTGTGTTCTTGGGCCTCATTTTTCATTAGTGCTTCTTAGCACCACATATTATTCATCCCAAAGTCGGACTAAATTTTCAATGAAAACTTATATTAGAAAACCAACTATAAATTAAATTTCTTATATAGTTTTTAACATCTAAAAACCTATTATTCATAAACAAGCATAAGATGTTTTAGAAAATTCATTGCACGTCGTCAATGGTTAGACAGAGGACTTAAATTTGTAGATGAATTCGACTAACATTAGTAAACTTAGTAATGACAGCATGCACCTCTTTGGTTACCCATTATCCATATAAACATATGCACCTCCTTGGTTACCCATTAACTCACATTTGGGATTTAGTATGTTCATACATACATAAGCACTCAATGTTTTCATTAATAAACACTAATGGTGAGAATAAGATGATCTAAACATATGCATCTCTTTGGTTAAAGTCACAATTTGTGAAATTCGCACATCCACATATATACTAATAAGAGTGTACTGCCATCTCCAAGCCTCCGTTCATCTCGAGTTTGATATTCACCATTGTTTCGCTTAGTGAAGGAGACTGTGCGCAGAAGGCATAAACCGTGTTGTCATGGCTTGAATTAATAAAAAAGAGCGTGTGCATCTTTCATCAGTGAGTGAGTACAGAAGGCAATATGATGATATCATGGTCATTATGCGTAGCAAAATATGGATATGCATATCACAAGTAAAAACAGAGTGAGTGAGTGAGTGAGTACAGAAGGCAATATGATATCATTATGCGTAGCAAAATATGGATATGCATTTCACAAGTAAACACAGTGTAACTGCTTCATTAAGGAGGAGGCACTCGATCTCAGCATTAGGAGGTTCACAAAAGTACTCGCTTAAGTTTGAACCCGACGTGAATCGAACACGCAACCTTCTGATCTGGAGTCAGACGCGCTACCATTGCGCCACGGATCCATTTTTCGAAATGTTCTGGAATTTTTTTATTCATATTTGAATAAATACTAAGTTCAAGACGATTAGAATGCATCTGTCTAGATGAACTACCCCCTCAATAACTTAAATTTGTATTTTTGGTAGAGATGTATTCATCCTCATGACTCTATTCATATGGCTATTTGGAACAACTTTTTGTTTTCCTGTATTTATTTGTCATTTCTAAGAATTTGTTTCAATTTCTTTCGATTTCTTCCCATTTAAGTATATTTCGAGTGTGATAAGGCTTCAATATAATAGCTGCGTCAAATCATAGGACTCTAGAAATCTCTAATGGTGAGACGAAAGTAAAATTTCAGTGAGCGTGAGAGCTTTTGAATGAGCAGAAGCAAAGCTTAGGCACCTGAGATCAAATCAAATCAAGGTATACAATACTAAAACTGAAATCTCTCAGGAGTCAGATTTCATGTACAACGAGCGTGGGCCTTCCCTCATTATGTATTTCTTTAGAGAACTAGATAGTGATTAGGAAGAAACGGCAAACTCTAAAAGAGGTGCACCCAACTAAGTCTAATTCATCAGGATGTAAATACAGAATCACTTTGGGAGTATGTGAGACACAATGTGGTTGGCACTCCACTCTTCATTGAGTTACGGAAGGCTTTGCATAGCTTGATCAACGCAATGAGGAGCAAGAGGGCGAGACACCTCCAAAATTAGCAGGGCGATGATTTGTGAAGCATTAAATGGGGAGGAATTTATCCTCCAGTTGGTAGCCAAGGCACAGCAGCATCATGGGGTATCATCACCCAGAGTGGAGAATTGAAGGAGCAACACTTGGCATCTTCAATTTTGGTAACCATATAGGGAGAGCCCCTTTTTGGTAATCGACACAAGAGCAGTACATCTTTGAAGTGGTGCATTAGTATGTCCATATAGCACGCTAGGCACAAGACATAAGAGTTCAAATTCCATCACAAACACTTAGAAGATCTCATCTAGAGAGCCTAACCACACTTTTTCCTCACACCAACTCATTGATCCATGTTGATTAGGAATCCTAACCACTTGGGGGGAGATTCGAAGCATCATCAAGGTATAGAGATAAATGGAAAAGCCTCCTTTCTTGGTTATTCTTGGCCTTAGGGTGAAGGAGTGTTTTTCAAAGTCTACCTTCAAAGTAATGTCTCCTCTATTGGAGTAGTAATTTGTGCTCGAGTCACTCTCTCGTGAATTCATCTAGAAGTGAGTCAATTTTGATTGGAACCAAATGGTGGTGTCACAAGACATGCAAAGTGAACCCATCAACCCTCAAGAAGTAGGCCCATCTAGTTAGGATTATATGGAAATCCCCCTAGAGACCAACAAAAATACCATAGAGAGCGACATCCATATTATGGTTAGCCAATGTACAATCAAGGAAACCAAGAGCAAGCAAGGCTTGTGTTAGATCAATAGTCACCTCCCCCTAGCATTGTTTCACTAGTCAAATGTGTAGATGAGAATACAAAAAGAGTAAAATTCATGTGGAAAGTAGTTTCAGAAGGAAGAAATATTGATTTTATTACTTTCAAAGATCTCAATCACTCTAACTAGAGTTGGCCATTAGAATTTTTCAGGTACATTCTAGTATAAATCACTTTACTACAAGGCCTATTAAAACTATGTTTTGTCCTTTCACTCATACCTCTAGGAACCTAGAAGATACCATCGATATGGTTCAACTTATTTACCATCGGTTAAAAAAAATCTAGGAATTCTTATGAAAACCACAGATTCATTGGAGGGATTGTACCAATCACTCAAATCATCTATGAGATTCTTGCTCGTAGTGATGGGATCCTACTATCCCTCCCATGAAAGATGATAGCCCAGAGTTTAACCTTAATTATGCACATCAAGGCTAACTTACCAAGAGTTGATGCCATGACACCTATAGCAATTGTAGAAAGAACACAAGCTTGAAAGTGGAGAAAAGGGAAGTTGACTCCTAAGAAAAACAAGCCTACTAAGGCTCCTATTGAAGACTCACATGCACAATCAGAAGGATGGGAAGTGATGGCCGAGGCATTCCAATCTCTAGATTCATAAGTACCACTTGAATCCACAACAAAATACTATAAAGACATAGATGGTGCACGTGGTTCTTTCAATTGAGTTGGTCAATTCACTTTGGTTTATTTCATTAGTTAAGTCATTCAACTTTCTATGATATCAACTTCAATCAAATGTTTCAATTGAGAACATGCTTTAATTTCATTCATCTGAATCAAATGTCTTACATTTAAGTAGTAGGAGCACCACATTTGTTCCAGGCTTACTTGAAATGCCAATTTTTTTTTCTTAGGAGGAAGTTTAGCTGAAGCCTGATCTCTCTTATAGCTTGAATTAGATTGAAAGAACAATTGTACAATTGAAAGGGCATAGTACCCATCAGACTCCCTGTATTCCACAAAATAGGGGTTAGATTGCCTGAAGCTGACACATGGAAAAGACTGTCCGAAGGAAATTGGTGTAACTCTATCCAAAGGCAATACATTGGCATAGGGCCCATGACTGTTCTTTCATAGAGAGGGGTTGAACCCTCGCCCCCAACCAGAAAACCTAGCATGCACGAACAGGTGGTTGGGCCTTTCGTCTCTTGAGGCGGGGTTGAGGGTTCAATCCCTGCCGGCAATATGGAAGGGACGTGTATAACTTCGAATGATGAAGCATGTGGCTGATGTGCCACCATTTGTCCAACCCTACGGTAGTTGTGACCGTCGTTTAACCCAGCCATGTAAACCCCTGTTCTTGTGGGATAAGGGGGTCCCATGGATACTATGCCCTTCCTTGTACAGTTGCAATTTCAAAGTTAAAGTCTGGAGAAGTAGGCCTCGGTTGAACCTCCATTAAAAAAAAAAAAAAAAGATCTTGTATTCGAGCCCGCACTGGAGATACTTTCAAACTTGCTATCTCCGATAAAATCCTTCATTTCCCTTGCATGAAGGTGAGTATGCTTTCTTTCATAATGCCTTCCAGCTACCATGGCTCCGATTTCCCGTATTCCAAAAAATGAATAGCTCTTTCCGCAGCGCAGCAACTCGTTGGCTCTCCCATTAATTCCTGTGTTCACAGAGTTTGAAGGTCATCCCTCCTATGTGCTTCACAATTCAACGTTGTTACTCCTCCCTTCTATATTACCCGAGTCGGATGACAATTTACTCAGCGAGCAGAGCCTTTCGATTTGCACCTACAAAAAGAACTGTTGTGCATGTAGGTTGCTGCTTCACACATCAGAAAAGACATGATTTTGCCAACGTCGATCATGAAAGGCTTGAAGATAAGCCAAAACGAAAGCTCGAATAACGTTTCCTACTGCTTCAAAATCTGAATAGTGCAAATAGGGCAAATATGAGGCGACACCTCCACTAAATTCTCCTTCCATCCACGAATTTAGTGATGCCTTATCTTACCCTACTCATCAAAATAGGCGATGCCTTGTTTTGAGAAATTGGCATGATCTAGGTGATGCCCAAATCTCCTCCGCCTCCTCGAGAGCAAGCACACATAAAAATTGATTAGGCAACCTCCACTTACTAATAGCACACTTGGCATCTACCAAACACCATACTCAGGCAACTACTATTTTGTGTAAGCATATCAAATTTGGCGGCTACCTTGGCGTCTATCACATATTGAGTTGGGGCTCCACCAATGAGCTACTTTGAGTGGCAAATGAGTTGGGGCTCCACCAATGAGCTACTTTGGGCGACAAATGACCTATAGGACTTATTTTTGTCAGTAAAGTGTTAGAGTGAGAATTAATGCAGGGAATATCGTTGCCAAGCTCTGACGATGTCAAAAGCTATAATTGGAGGCCTACATGAAGTTGGACACTAGAGCCATAATTAGCCCACTCCTCCACCTCTTTGGCCACCACTTTGGCACGTACAGCAGTTAAGGTTGGTATTCGACAAGGCCACATGTAGGCCTCTCTAGAGTCTATATAAACAGATGTGTGGCACTCATTTGGGTTATCTTCAGGATTATTACCTATCATCCAATCATCATCATATCTCTCTGATACTCTTGTTGCTAGTTGAAGCTATTGCTTGGCCACGCTCTGCATTTTGTTGCTAGCTGCACACACTGTTGTTGAGGTCACTCTGTGGTGATTATGCAGAGTGTTGGCCTCCTAGTGAAGCTGGATGGTTGTAGAGAGTTTTTCATTGTTATAGCATTCCTTTTGTGATCAATACCTCTTTTGTTGATGTGTTGATGTGTTGATTTCTTCTTGACTCTGCAATGGCATGCTAGCCTACTATATTGCTCATTTGGAATATTTCTCGCTCTTTGTAACCATTTGGAGTGTTATGACGTTAGATTTTTTTCTCATATATGTGTAGTGGCTATTTTCTTCAACTCGATGTCTTAACTATGTATTTACTATGAATTAGTGAACCTGCACATAGAAATGTTACAGGGTAAACTTCCCTAAGGAAGAACTCCCCTTGAGTAGAATAAGTATTGGATTGTGGTCACAGAGGCCTCTCCTATAGTTTGGCACTCTCCTAAAGTTGGATACCCCAGTACATCCTCTATAATTTGGCATGCCATGTTACCGTTAGTGTCCATGTGAAAGGCCAAATGGCCACCGGACACTTCTTTGTATATGTTCTTTAATAAAACATATAGTGGCCTAGTCAGTCATAAACTGTAAGTTCGACCGCATTTTGTAAGTCCTAAGAAGGTTGTCTTCGTGCTCCCTATGTACTGTGTTTTTCTATGTATTTTGCAACCTCTATACGGAGTATTGTGTGCGGCCTTAGGAGCTCGGCTTTCTACTCTGAGGATATCATCATGTGGAGGAGATATATGTGTCTCATCCACTAGGGTTTGAGGCTTCCCATTCAGAGAACAAAGTATGTAAACTGAAAAAGGCATTGTATGGGCTAAAACAAGCCCCGAGAGCTTGGTACTAATGGATAGATAGGTATCTTTTGGATATAGGATTCAAAAGATGTACTTTTGAAGCTAATTTGTATGTTCTAAAGACAAGGGGGAAGAAAATTGTGCTTGTACTCTATGTAGATGACCTTGTAATCACCAAAAATGATGATGCACTTCTCAAACAAACGAAAGATGCATTGAGTTCATAATTTGAAATGATGGATTTGGGATTAATGCATTGTTGCTTAGGCCTTGAAGTCCGACAGGAACCAAGGAAGATCTTTCGCTCAGAACAAAATTATGCAAGGTATGTGTTGAAGGAATCTGACATGGAGGATTCCAAAAAAATCTCTACACCGATGGAGGTCGACACAAAATTATCTACTGAAAATATTTCACCTTCAAAGGATATTGGAAGATATAGGAGATTAGACAAAAGTCTCATTTACTTGTGTAATAGTAGATCAGATATCTCTTATGTTGTTGGCATATTAAGCAAGTTCTCTAATAAGCAGTGTCTAACTCACTAGAAGGCATGCATGCGGATACTCAAGTATGTCAAATGAACCATTGACTGTGGTCTTCTTTACAGTGAAGGATCATTTCTAAGTGAATACTATGACTCGGATTGGGAAGGGGATATTGATTCCAAGAAATCAGTTTTTGGATATTGCTTCTCTTTAGGTTCTGGGATTGTTTCTTGGATCAGTAAGAAGCAACCGATCATAGCACTATCTTCTACCGAAGCTAAGGACAAAGCAGCATGTTTTGTTGCATGTGAAGCAATATGGTTGAGAAGGGTCCTATGGCATATAAGAATTCAAGGACGGAAGGCTACAAGGTTGAGATGCGACAACCAGAGTTGCATAGCCATTGCCAAGAATCCTATTTGTCATGCACATACTAAGCACATAGGAATCGAGTATCAGTATGTGTGAGAGTTGATCGAGGATGGAATTGTGGAGCTGAGATATTGTCGAGCAGATGAAAAATGGAGCAAAAATTTTCACCAAGGCTTTGGGGAGAGAGCAACTGCATCAGCATCTTCCAAAGCTTGGCATTGGACTAAGAAGGTAGTCACCGCCGATGGACATTAAGGGCGGGGTGTTAAATATACTCAATACTCCGCCCGCATGTGATCACAAATGATACATGGTACTCTAAGTTGTACGGCCCCCATTATGAGCAGAAGCCATTACAAGAGTTGGGACATATGTCATGAGGTCCACATGAGACCAACAAAAGTTCTAGATGATCCAATGTGGCCCTATATTAATGCATACTTTGGAAATGCATGACCTGAAATGTACAAAAGACAAGGTTATGCCAAAGGCTCATCATTGTAAATTTCATTTCACCTTTTTCTAACTCCATTTTGTTCAAGCCGAGGAGTTCTCGAGCTTGGGGACTATTAGAAGTATCATCCTACGAATTTTCGTAATTTATAGACTCCGTTTGAGCCCTCAAATAAGCCTTGGAACATAATTTTTAACTAAGCCGGACACTAGATCTGGACAGGGCCACAACTAGTCAAAAAACTATAAAAAGAGCTAGAGAGCTCATTTTTGGGGTTAGCTGCTTAGAGAGTTAGCTTGTTGTAGATTTGAGCTTTGTAAGAGAACTCTTTTGTAATCGAAGCTTCCATTGTTCCTCTCTTTGGTCTTACCTTGTGCACGTGTGTGTGTATGTGTGTGCATGTTTGTGTGCTTTCACTCATGCACTTGTCCCTTCACTCGCTCGTGGTCTTCATACCAGTCCTCACATCTCCGCAGATTGACAAGTAAAGGAGGTGGTGCGTATGCTTGAGCTACACCAAATTTTGGTGCCGTTGTCGGGGAGAGAGCTTCGAGGACGAGCATTGTGATGGTAAGATCGTAGATTTGCGACGTTTGAAGGTAAAAAAATATTCATTTTTTGTTATTTTTCTGATTTTTTCTTCTCCTTCTTCATCATCACCATCATCACCATCTTCATCCATCATCATCTTCATAGAAAGTTTTCATTTTTTAGTGCATTTTCACCATTTTCATATCATTTTTCATGTGTGGGAGTGCAAGAAAGAGCTAGGAAGTACTTGGGAGTGCATGCACTTGTGTTTTTCATGATTTTTTGCACATTTGGATCTCGGTGCAAAAATTTGAAATTCCCGTCTAAATTCTCAAAAAATCACGAATTTTTGCAAGAGAAATTTTTGAGAAAATCGCGATTCTTTGGCTATAGGTGTGGAAAAAATTGCAATTCTTTGGTTTGGGGGGCTTGTAAGAAATCGTGACTTTTTGGCTCTCTAAATTTCAAGAATTCTCGAATTTTTTCTTTTCATATTGTGAGAAAAGTGCGATTCTTTGGTTTTCTAAGTTGGAAAAAATCGCGATTCTTTGGCACTCTAGTTCTGAAAAAAATCGTGAATTTTTGGAATTCCAGTGAGAAAATTGCGACTTTTTGAGGGCAAATTTGGAGGAAATCGTGACTTTTTGAAATCAAGTTTTAGAGAAAACCGCGACTTTTTGGACTTTAGTTTTGAGAAAATCGTGAATTTTTGCAAGGCGGCTTTTTGAAGAAATCGCGACTTTGTAGAATCCAGATTGAGAAAATCATGAATTTTTGGAACCCCATTTTGAGAAAATCGCGACTTCTTGTAAAGATCATGTTTAGAAATTCGCGACTTTTTGTAACTCAGTTTGAGAGATTCGCGACTTTTTGATTTTCGGCTTCCACAAAATCGCGACTTCCTACACTCAATTTTTGAGAGATTCGCGACTTTTTGCCAGGCATTTCTTGAGGAATTCATGACTTTTTGGATACTTATTGGGCAAGGAATCGCAACTCTTTGGGTTGTTGGCTCTCACAAAATCGCGACTTTCTGGCCCTCTGACTCCCAAAAAAATGCGATTCTATGAAGCATCCTGTTTCTTTGTTTTGACCCCACGAGCCTGATTTGACATAACGTTTTCATCCAAAATCAATTTTTTGAGCTCTACAGTGCATTTATTTTTAGATAGAGTAATTTGAAGTTGACCTTCAGGAAGGGTTGGGAAGCCAAGGGAGCCATAAAGGATTTTGAGCAATAACAAGGAAAATTTTGGGACTACAAGACAAAGCTTATGAACCTAAGATCTGGTAGACACCTAGGCAAGGATAGACAAAGCATTAGATCTTCTGAGTCTAGTGTCAACCATACAGCTAAGTCTTGGGCACAACAACTAAGCGGTTATCCCTACGTGCTAAGTTCCAACACAAGTGATTCAGAATTGTGTTTTAGCATGGAGAGACCCACACGTACCTCAGGTACTGCTTATTTACACATGCTAGAAGGCCCTTATAAGACACAATTGGAGTATATTCGGACCAACCAATTAGGTGCTCGCATCTATGAGGATGGCCTGAGGCAATCAGTGGTCCAACTCAAAAATCCAGATCAACCCTTTGGACTTGAATACCCTATAGTCAAGTTCAAAGGGGGTTCATAAATTGATAAGGAAGGAACTATGTATATGGTCACCAACTTACTAGACAGGACAAATGAGTTTGGAAATGTCATTCCTGAGAATGAGATAGGAGACCTAGAGCATGGAGACCTAGGACGAGAACCCAAGACTCCTCGAGGCAAATCGGTCTTGACCAGAGTGATCACGCCAGAGTGGGTTCCCCAAGACAACAAGAGCATAGAAATATTCTTAAATAGAGAAACCGAGGAAGCCTTTTGGAGATTCAAACTAGATCAACCTAACCAATTCAGCATAGTCATCATCGACGAGTTCAAGGATCCGAAGACACCAGGCAAGATTGTCTATTTGGATGACACCTTGAGAAGAATGTTCTTGGTAACAGAACATGATATACACGCATATACTTGGAAGAGTGAGTTGATTTTCCCTTTACCAAGATCCAATGTTTCCCATGGCCTCCAAGGTGTAGGATCATCCAAGGCTCATGAAAACCAGAGGGAAAGAGCAAGAGAGAGGCCTGAGGTAAGATTTACACACAATGTGGATAGAGACAGATCAAGAAAGGAAGGTGAAAGACATGAAAGAGAGAGACATCAAGCACAAAGACATCGAAGAGATGAACATGATTTTCCATTGCCTAGACCCCGTGAGCACCCAAGAACCCTTAGACCTTCTTAAGCGGTCAAGACAATGAAGAACTATTCTGACGGGACAGGACATCCTTATGATCATGTGGCCGAGTTCAAACAAGTGTTAAGAGTTGAACAAGCTGAGGAATTGTTCACCCAGTTGGAGAAATTTGGTTTGAATCTTAAAGGTAGTGCCTTAGCTTGGTTTCAACCCCTGAATAGTTGTAACTATCAAGATATAGGTCAACTGCTAGAGGAATTCATTGTAGAATTTTTCCAAGAGTGGCATCAGGCATAACACATCATCCTTGATCCATAGCTTCAAGCAAACACCCCAAGAAACAGTGCGACTTGCAGGAAGACGGTTCACACAGTACTTAGAAAGATGCCCTGTTCCAAAATTACCCACATCGGCCAAACAAGTGGCCTTGTTTTTAGATGGCTTACGAAGCACCGAATTAAGATCATACATTTACTTGAAAGAGCCAAGATCCATAGAAGATTGTGTGTGAATGTGCATAGATATAGAAGACAATTTGGGTGAGGAGTTAGGATTGTCCAAACTCTACAAGGATTCAGACTTTTCTACTAGTCATACTTCCAGAACCTCCATTGAGATAGGTGAGATAGTTGATCAGGTTGCCAAGAAGCTTGGAGTTCAAAATAGACAAACACCAAGGGTCACCACATTGAGGAGATGTTATACTTATGGAGGTGACCACATGGCTAATGCTTGCGCAATGATTGCTCAACCCCAAGGAAACCATAATGCTCCATATTGCACTATTGAGAGAAAATACACGAACCATACGCCTCAGGATTGTCTTTACAATAGGCAGGTTATTAGACAAACTTATCAGCAACCTTACCAACAAGGTAGGTATCAGAATCAATACCAACAACCATATTATAGACCACAATAGCATACGCCACAAGCAATCCTAGGAAACCAACCACTAGCTCCTACCAATGTGATTCAAGTTAAGTATGTAGTGGCAGAGGAGAACCGTAATAGAGCATTGGTGCCAGTGACCCCTTTGGTCTCAGAAAACGACTATCATGCTCATAATTTTGACTATTCCCTTGAAGACAGTCCACACGCTTATTACACAGAGCCACCAAAGCATAGTGAGGCTTACTCGTATCACTATGAGGCACCACCTATGGAACAAAATTGGGATCCCGAATACTCCAATGTCATGTATACGAATCCTAACCCTAGGCCCCAATTGAGACAAATGAGACCAGAAGCCCCTAGAGGACCATGTTTTTGATGTCAAGGCGACCATTTCATTCGTGAATGTCCCCATTCACCAACTCTCTGACAAGGATAGAACATCACAATACAAGTCTTTTGCCGTGAGTGCGGCAAATAACATCTTCCGAGAGATTGTCCAAGAAACCCCTCTAGTGCACCCAAGGTTACACCCATTAATGTGGTAGGCTTAGTGGTGGATTCAAGTGCTAGTAGCAGTAATGTGGCTCCTATACAAGCAATCACTAGAGCACAAGCCTTAAAACAAGATAAACTAGCTGAACAATCAGAGTCAAGTGAATCCGAAGAGCCTAGTAAAAGGAAAATAAGAACATGGAAGGATACAAAGGAGAAGGCCAATCGCAAGTTGAATAAAAAGTTATCAGAACTAGAAGAAAGCCTGAAAGAAGCGAAAACAAAAATAGAAGACATTGCATCTCAAACTCCCTTGCATGCTGAAACCCCATCCACACCACCTCATCCCACCCCACCACCCATTGTAAATAGACCACAACCAGGGTCTGATCTTGTAGATCCAACCCCAAAAGGCTTGGACATGATGTTCAAGGCCTACCAGGCTTGACTTCAAGCAGGGCCAACAGTTGCAAACCTAGACAAGAGTTACCCTAGAGCATACTGAATGGGTGTCCCCCATTGTAGTGGTGCCCAAGAAGAATGGAAAATTGCGAGTGTGTATTAACCTTAAAAAGTTAATGCCGCTATGATTAGAGATAGTTATCCACTTCCAATCACTGAACATTTATTGGAGCATGTTGTAGGCAAGGAAGTTTACAGCTTCCTTGATGGATTTTCAGGTTACAACCAAGTAGCCATTGCCCCAGAAGATCAACACAAGACAGTGTTTGCCACAGAGTGGGGAATCTTCACATTTTGTGTGATGCCATTTGGGCTCACCAATGCTCCTGCAACCTTCCAAAGGCTCATGTGTCATGCCTTCAAAGAGTTCTTGCGAAAGATCTTAGAAGTATATGTGGATGATTTATGTGCTCATTCCCAAGAAAGAAGATACCACATCCCTGAGCTCACACAGATCTTCAACAAGTGTAGAGAATATCGAGTGTGTTTGAACCGAGAGAAGTGTGTGCTCATGGTACGTCAGGGTAAGATCTTAGGTCATATTGTTTCTAAGAAGGGAATATCAACCGATGAAGACAAAGTAAGAGCCATAGCAGAGTTGCCAAGACCAAGGAATGTTAAAGAGGTATAGGCCTTTATGGGCCATTGTGGATATTACCGTAGGTTTATCCACATGTATGCGATCATAGCTAAACCTCTTTATGTCTTGTTGACAAATTTTGAGTGGAATGACAAATGTGAAAAGTTCAATGAGCTAAAGAGACATTTGTGCACAACACCAATATTGACCACTCTTGATTGGAATAAACCATTCCATGCTCATGTAGATGCATCCAATCATGCAATAGGATGTGTGCTAGCAAAACCCACAGGTGAAGGAAATCTAGATTTGCCTATAGCATATGCTAGCAAACAGCCCAATGCAGTGGAACAAAACTACACAACAACTGAAAGAGAAGGCTTAGGCATGGTGTATGCCGCGGAGAAGTTTAGACACTATCTATTGGCCAATAAGTTCACATTTTTCACTGATCATCAAGCTTTATTATATTTGGTCAATAAACCTTGCAATATAGGGCGCTTAGTAAGATGGTTTCTCTTGCTAATGGAATATGACTTTGAAGTTGTTGTTAGGAAAGGTAGAACCCACCTTAGGGCAGATCACCTTTCTTGCATCACTTCAAGAGAGCCACCACAAGGAGTGTCTAATGAACTACCTGACGCTTATCTGTTCAATTTAGAAGTTGTTCCTAAATGGTCAAATAAGTTGGTACCTGTCCTAACCTTTGGACCCGTGCATAAGGATGTGATAACAATTAAAGAAGAAATTGTAAAATCACAAACTATAAAATATTGGCAGGACACATGTACAAACAAGATACAGAGGGTGTACTAGCTTGTTGTGTTGAGGATGATGAACATAGTAGTTGGTTGCAACAAGCTCATGAAGGATTGCTAGGAAATCACTATTCTAAAGGTGGACACTTTGGTCCTGATCGAGTAATTAAGAACATTCTATTCTCAGGACTTTGGTGGCCCAGTCTTCATATCGATGCACATACCTATGTGACGACATGTGACACATGTCAATGTGCCCAATATCCGATCAAAAAAGACGAGATGCCTCTGAGACCAATGATGGGAGGATGTGCATTCTCAAAGTGGGGTATAGACTTTGTAGGTCCTATTAACCCCCCAGCTAGAAACTCCCATGCAGAGTACATCATTGTATCCACAGATTACCTTACAAAGTGGGTAGAAGTAAAAGCCACTACAAAGAATGATGCTCAGACAATGGCTAAGTTCTTATTTGAGAATGTGTTCATGAGATATGGGTTACCAATAGAGTTAGTAAGTGATAGAGGTACACACTCCTTAAATGAAGTCATTGAAAATCTTCTCCAAGAATTCTTGGTGATACATAAGAAGTCTGCCCCCTATCATCCACAAGCTAATAGACAAGTTGAGAGCACAAACAAGATCCTATGTAATGTCTTGACGAAACTGGTAAATAATAAATGCTCTGATTGGGACAAACAACTTCATCATGCTGTTTGGGCTTATCGAGTTGCCTACGAAACGGTACTCAGTGCCACCCCATTTCATATGGTCTTCAGACAAAATGTTGTGCTACCATTAGACTTCTTAATTCTAGCTTTAAAAGTAGCACAAGAGCATGAGTGGACTGGACATGAGTTGTCCTCTAGGATCTTTGATCTAGAACGCTTAGGTGAGACGAGGTTACGAGCGGCAACAGGCATCTTCTATGTTGCAAAGAAAAGACAAAAGGCTTACTTTGATGCTCACATCAAGGATAAAGGATTGAAAGAGGGAGACCTAGTGTTGGTTTACACACTCAGGCAACATGCTCGTAAATTGGAGAAACAAGGATATGGACCCATGATCATTAATCGAATTTCCACTAGTGGTGCAGTTCAGTTGGCCACCTAGAAGGTGACATCTTGCCAAACTATATTAGTGGTTGTTGAGTCAAGCTATATCAAGAATCTCTTACAGAGGATATGCTAAGGAGACTCAACATTGCCAAGAAGCAAAAATAAGAAGAGATAAGGGTTAGAGAAGAAGCACAGGCAGAGGCTAGAGAGCGCATTAGGCAAAATAAGTTAAGGCGACTAGGCCTAGATGTCAACTCAAAAGCTCGAAAATATCACATGGACATGTGCCAAAAATCAGGCATAATTACTTCTCAAATAATCGACCAATGCCCCTTTATGACCGTAGAGGTAGGACAAGGAAAGAGTGTAAGGACTGTGAGAGCATTGATTGACTCAGGTGCAACAACTAGTGCAGTTAGACTTTCATACTGCCAAGACCTGCAATTGAACATCAAGCCCATAGAAGCCTATCTCAAAGGATTGGGAGGTGTGGAAACCCCTTGTTTGGGTGAGGTGGACCTTCCCATCTTATCTTCAAGATGTTCCAATGAGAGTCAAAATGCTAGTGTTTCAAGATGAGGACCTCACCGAACCACTTATCTTGGGTCAAGACTAGATCTATGACCATGCAGTCAACTTAAACCTAAGAAGTCAACTTCTTCAAGTTTGGGTTCATGAACAATGCATTACATTAGAATAAGAGAACTGCATGATCACAAATCTAGGTGTCACAAATTCTCTTAGCTCTTCTAAGACCAATCTTATTGTTGAGGTTGTAGCAAGGAAAGACCAAAAAACCTCACCACCTTGCATGGAAGCAAGAAGGAAAGCTCAAGAGTGACTCTCCTCTCATCCACCCCTACCTCCCACATGTTCAAGCCATTGGCATCAGACACATGCTATGCCACATGCTTGAAAACAAGGATAATAGGGAGTCAAGGATCCTAGTCCATGAGGAAAATACAAGCAAATGCAACTACTCTACTCACACAAAGGAGAGACATGCATAGGCACACACACACACTCTCACACACTCACAAAGATACAATACATGTAATGTAAATAGTCTTGGAGTAAAAGAGAGCCTTCTTCGATTGATAAGAGGTATTACATGAGAGCACTTCAACAAAAAGCTCCCCCTTTACAAAAATGAGCTTCTATATATAAGCCAAGCTCTATTCCCCATGTGCTCTTTTGAAAAGTCAAAAAGTGGTTCTCTCTCTAACTAACATATCTTGGGCAAATATTCTTTTTGTAACCACCAAATCCCAAGAAATATTGGTATGGGTTTTTCACATGTGTTCTCTCATATGTGTGCAAGAGAGGTGGCTATTTACAAGGCTTCACTACCTTAGTATAAGAGAAATATCAAAAAGTGTCCTAAGAGGGTGTTTTTATGTGAAATTCTAAGTAGATACAAAAAGAGTTATTCTTATGATCTAGGGAGGATTCCCATGCACAACTGAGGATGTGTGCATACCCTACAACCCAACACTCTCCCCCCCTAGACTTTGTCATCCTCGACAAAGCTAAGATAAGAGGATCATACACAATTGAACTTATCCAAGTAGAAATCTTTAGGTCTTCCAATCTGCAATTTTTTAGTCAGCAAAGCTTCAGGCTGCAGTTCTTCAGGTCTCAATGATCTTCAAATCTACCACACTGCAAACCATCAGTCCGTCCTTCAATCAGCAAATCTTCAGTCTTCAGAGCTGGGTGACACAATCCCCTTGGGGGGCAGTCAGCCCAACATTTATACCCCTGTGCAATCCTTTCTAAGGCTGGAAATGCCTCCTCAAGAAGCTTCCCAAACTTGAAATGACATACAAAAAGCAAGTAGACTGCATCTAAAAAATAAACATTCACTCGAAATTTAGTTTCCACTTCAGGGAACATCTTTGGCTCAAGACTTTCTCTTCTAGAGAGAAGCCAGTGTGAAATTTTTCTTGTTCTTTTTTTATGTTTGGTGTCTTCCAGTCATGTTTGTGAGCGTGCTTTCTTACTGGCCTATCAATTTAGTGTATAGTAGCAGTGCACAAGTGACTGTCATTCAAAGGCCAATATGCATGTAACTGTGGAAAATCATTGAGGCCAGCTAAAGGTTTCTCATTATGTAGATTCTCTCTGAATTACAAGTGAACCCTTAGGACATATGTACGAATAAAGCAAGCAAATCATCATACTTCCGTGTTGCATTGTCATCCATAGCTATCCCTGCAAAGCATGGTATCAAATCCTCTATAAGAGTCAAGAAGGATCAATGCGAAAGTTCTGTGTGTAGTGGTCTGTAATGCATTATAAAAATAAGCCTTAAATGAGCATTGTGAAACTAGAGAGTTACTTCACTAGCAAAAAACAATCACTCATTCCTTTGTGACTTCACACTTAATTTAGTTCAGAACAGGTCTGAAAAAATTTCACCCCCTATGTGCATGTTCACCTGAAAATATCCTGTAAAGATATGTGCTCACATCACGAAGAACATTTTAAAGTATAAGCATTATGCACCCAACCTTCCATTCATTTAAGCCATTATCAAGAGGCGCACAAAGTCAATCATTCATCCTTTTATCTAAGTGAGGCACCCATTGGTAATCCTGTAATACCTAAGGCACCAGATGCAAAGATCCTGTTGAGCAAATCTAGTAACTTGCTATGACAACAAGGGTAATCGCAAGCCATCAAAGGAAATAGTGGATCTGAACATTAATCATAGGATTTGGAGCATGCAAGTGTGAGTTCAAGCTCTGATTTTGGAGCCTGCACAACAATATACACGAATGGACACAAGGGAAATCCCAAACCGAACTCACATGATATCTCACAAATCTTAATTATGCCATAATGAAATTTATTGTGTTTATCAAACAGGTGCAGGCGTGACATGCAGCATTTGAGAAACATGAGGTAATTGTTGCCCTTTTAGTGCCTCTAATGAAATGTGCATTGGCCTATGACTTCTCTTGTGAACATCAGTACATAGAGTGATATGAGCAAACGAATAAGTAACTCCTATTGTTATTGCAACATGTGACAGTAACAACATACTCATCATGGCCCGAGCATAAAATAATACAAATGATATGTGGCCAATTTTAGGTGGAATCTTCATCACACAACACCATTCCCAAACTGGTCTGATTGTGAAGACCCCACATGGAGTACTCAGTATAGAAATAGGTTTTAGATACCTGCAACTTTCTATCATAAAAAGCTCAACAAGATGAACACGATAGAGATAGTCAAAATCATCAATATGGGAGCCCAAAAAGGTGTGAATACTTAAGTTGCAAAATGAACTGAGCAACCAAGTAGATCACATATTGTCCAAATATCATTAAAGCTTATAAAATGAAGTTCCAAGCATTATGACCATATAGAAGTGAAATCATATCAGGCAATCATGGAATATAGTCAACTATCCAACGTCGATCATGGAGTTCCTTTGGAAGTCTAGATGGAGCAAACTATACAAAAACTCAAAACCCATTCAATGTTCCACAGCCTGGAAAACCAAACACATCCGGCATTTTAAAACAAGGGCCCCTTGCATTTATGGGAATTCCAGAGATCGTAAATCATGTTTCGTGTGTCCTGCAAGATCATTATCAACATGCATGGTCATTGCCTAATACTGGCCTCTAGTTCAATCATTAATCATGGGGTTCATGCACGAGTGTGATTCTTTCTTCTAGGTCTACAATAGGCCTTCAGATTTCTGCAGGCACATTGGGGAAGTGGACACAACTCATTGCTACTTCAACAAGATGATGCCACAATCGTCCTTTTCATGAACACAAGTGAATGCATGCAATCACCACAGACCATATGAAGAAAACATCAAGTTATGTTATCTTTCAACAATTCAAAGCTTGTCAAAGTTTTTCAACACACCACAGCTCCGTTAGTGTGGGCGTATGTCTTCATTTTTTATTCTGCATGATTCATATTAGTAAATCATCTTGCAATATAGCAATGATAAACCCTATTCCTAGGAGCCAACATTGGCTTCCCTCCAGGTTTTCAATCACATAGAGAAAAGACAGATTTGAGCACAATATAAACAATTGAAGCGTTCCTTCACCTGAAGTTATTAAGAATGAAACCTAGATCTTTTAAAGGCTTTGTTCGAGGTGATTAAATCACCAAATAAGATGATCCTAGTGAAATCATGGTGGGAGCATCCAGGCACCACTTCAATTCATCCTGTATAGCAATTGAGTTTATAAAACCTAAACACTGAGAGCTCGGTTCCCTAGAAGTCAATGGCATTGGAAGATACAGTCTAGACTGAGATGCCATTAAGTCTTCAGTTAGGTCAATGTTCTCTCACAAATGAGGGAAGTGAGGAATGGTGGGTGGATATGGGGAAAGGTGAAAATTTTGGGTGATGATGGGGAAGTAGGGATATGGTTGGTGGATGTAGGGGAGGTGATATGAAACAAAAATTATGCAAAAAAAAAACAACAAATTGCTACAAAAAACACTATCTACATACCTTCCAATGCCTATCTCGTAACACTCTTACCATCACACATTCGTCCTTGAGCTCATCCCCGACAACGGCGTCCAATTTGGTGTTGCTCTAGACAAGGGTAAGTGCCACATCGAGGAACTCCAACTTCTTAATTGTCAATCCACAAAAGAGTAAAGATGATATGAAGATCATGAATGAGTGAAGTGTGTGAAGGTGAAGGTGAGAAGCATGCTAGTGCACACACACACACATGTAAGACACAATAGGAGAGGCAATGGAAGGCAAGAATCTTCTTTGCATTACTCAAATTACAAGAGTTCTTCTACAAGGCTCACACCTCAAACTAGCTCACCTCAAAAATGAGCTCTCTAGCTCTATTTATAGTTTTCGAGGTGAAGTGACCGATTTCACATCTAATGATTGGTCTAGTTAAAATTTATGTCCTATGCTACTTTTGGGAGGTCAAATGAGATTTAAAAAATGTGAAATTTGTTAGGCATGTTCTACTTAAGCTCCTCAAGCTCAAGGACTCCTCAACTTACACAAAATGGAGTGTCGCATGGCAAAATTTGGTGATTCAACATTAGAATGGTTAGTGCTTAAGATCATTATGAATCAATGCAAATTGGAAAATCAATGGGTGGGCCCCCTTTTATCTCCTCGCTTTACTTTTCACATGCTTCCTCTGCATGAATGCCTTGAGCTAGTGCCAACGAACCTTCAGCTACTAAATCAAAACACAAAGCACATTAAAATCTCAATTTCATGAGTGAAATAAAAGGTGATCAACCCTTTAAGGTCTCCATGAGATCTTGGCTTTGATACCAATGTGACAAACTAGAATCTAGTTTCCACACACATGGGAGAATGACCTTTGACTCTCCACCTTGATGGACGTCACATAAATTTTGGGATTAATGATGACCTTTGGAGTTAATTGGAATCCACACATGCATATGCAATGTCCACAATACTTTAGAACCTTTCGCTAGAGTCTTACTATGTTAGTACTTAGCACTTGAGTTAAATCTCACAAAACTCAAGTTAACTCACCTTAAATTTAACTCATGTTAACTTGAGTGGATGCTTTTAGAAGGCTCTACAAAGTCTTTGGGTAGAATGCTCTCCCACAATCTTAATAGGATTTGAACCCGAGACCTCTTCCTTCCAATCAATGAGACTTAACCACTAGGTTAAGCTTCTTGCTTGTTTAATATTGAAAAGGTACATAATTTTAACATAACTTGAACCTTATCCAAACTACTTTATAACGCAAGACTTTATACAAAGTTCTCCTTTAGGTATTGTCATCCTTTCATGATACTTGAGAATATAGGGGTGTCTTACTAAATCCACCTTATAGATGAAAGGGAAATCCATCTATTTTTACGGATGCAACTAAAAACCTCATTCTTGATGAGTGAGGTTGTAAAGCCTATCACTATTTGATTTTTTCCACATGAGCTAAGGAGGATATTAGCAATCATGAGAAACGAAAAAAATATCATTTGTAGGTAGAATGCTTAAAATTGTGGAAGATACTCTAGCGGGTAGTGCTATATGAGAGAGGGTAATTGTCTTTGAGGGATAGTTTCTCAATTTTTCATTGTCTTCCCAAAAGGCTTCTTAAGACAACAACCATCTTCATATATCTTCTAGTACACCTTCCAATGCCATTTTTGACGAAAAAACGAACTTAAGGGAAGGAATGTCATAAAGTAAGTAAAAGTTGTAGTAAATGATGGCTTAAAGAGTGGTTATGGCCAACATCTAGGCGAGCCAAATATATTCCTATAAAAACCAAGGGGCATGAATAGGAAGGGTGTTCAATGTAGACTCATGAACATGACAAATGTACAATGTGAAATCAAGCAACGGATCCTCCCTCAGAAAGTGTCAAATAGAGATATGATATTGGTGTTGATATATTTAGGTAGTGATGTGTGTGAACACACTTGGACCGTCGGGGCACTTTTTTCCCTCTTTAGGAGGTTTTTTCCCTCCAATTTGTATATACACCTGTAGCTCAATGATGAGTAGCAGCTCCTTTAATGTCAATCAGGGAAGACATGAGGATGGTATGAAGACCTCGAACAAGTGATGGCACAAGTGTATGAGTGAGAAGCACACCAACATGCACACACATACACACACACGTGCACACAAGGCAAGACAAAGTGAGAAGCAATGGAGTTTTTTAGATTACTCAAAAAGTCTCATACAAGTTCAAATCTACAACAAGCTCGCCCCAAAAATGAGCTCTCTAGCTCTTTTTATAGTTTTTGACTAGCTTTGGTCCTATCCAGACCTAGTGTCTGACCTAGTTAAAAATTAGGTTCTAAGACTATTTTGGAGGCTCAAATGAGCTCTAAAAATTATGAAAATTGGTGCATAAATACTACTAATACTCCTCAAGATCGAGGACTCCTTGGCTTGTACAAAATGGAGTAGGAATAATAAAAAATGATATTTACAATGGTGTGAAGTGACTAAAATCACTATTTGGGAAATATTATTTTATGAAAAATGATAGGCCTATTTGTCGGATCTCCGTTGACTGCTTTGCCTACTTGGTCCTTCTCTTTGCTCTGATTCTCTTCGTTGGATTCCTTGTCTCGTAAGTCCTTGATTGCCCTGACCGCTGCCAACACTCCCCCTCTCTCACGTCTGTCGTCTCTGACAGACCCTTGTTGAGCGGACCGTTGGATGTAGCATTCCACGACATCTGTGGCCAAATGATGCTCTGCTAACCTCAGTCCTTTGGCCAAATCTATTAGGAGAACATTCCAATTGACTAGCCCAGGCACGTCCGGATGTGGCATACATAGCTTATCGGAGTGTAGAGCCTGCTCCACAATGAATAAATGTAGTAGATGAGAGGGTCTGGGTATAAAAATATGAGTGATACTCCTAGAACCTTGTGATAAACATCTCTTTAAACGTTTGTTTGAAGCATGCTGGGAGGTATTTGATATGAGCGTGCCACTCATAGATAATGTTGACGGATGGGGTGGTGCTCATATCATAGATGAGATCTTGGTTGCCTTCATTGGATCCTAGGGCCCAAAGGTGAGGTCCTTTGACATTTTTGAAGGTTCGGAATGTGACCAGCATAAGTTTGAATATTTTGAGGCACATTTGTGCCATAATGTCTGGTACATTCTTGAATTTAATGCCCCAATGTCGAATGGTTGAAATCATGTATGCTACCATTGGTGGGCTAGGAGGCGGTGCCAAATATACATAGTTTAGCCATTTCTCACATCTGTTGACAGTCTTCATTGTTTTGGTGTACTTGGACCATGATCTTCGTCGAAAAATAGGGCAATAGCAGGGGTTATACTTAATGTATAAGGGCATATTGTTCCATGTGCATACCATTTCAGGGTAGGTTTCGAGTAAGCGTATTCTCCATGCTGGTTGAAATATGTTGCCCTGTGTCGTGCTTTCCGAAATGCCGTCTGGGGCAAATTGCATTGCAAAGGTTGGCTCTTTTGTGTTGTGATGTTTTATCTCAACATTATAATCTGCCAATAATACACAAAACGAGACATAAAAATCATCTGAAGTGCCAATCCATCGATGATGGGATAGGTTTTTGAAGTAGTCCGAGTTGATGACCACTTCTTCTAGTCGGGACATGGACTGTATCTGCACGGCTAATATGTCATCATGAGTTGGACCTACCTTTTCTAATCTTTGCATCCATTCTGGAGCTTCAGTCTCAAATGTATCCATTCCTTCCTCTGTTTGTTTACCTCCAGGTATAGGCATGGGTTCACAAGGGTCCTCGAATGTCTCGTCCACTTCAATTTGAACTAGTTCCTCCGGCTCTGGCTCCACAAGGGGAGAAGGTTGATGCTCATATTGGAGAAGTTTATTTTGCAACTATGTCAGTTGTGCCTTCAGTTCTACTACCTCTTTGGATGTGTCAGTTGTGGTTGCTACCTCTGGTGGTGGCTCTCGCTGATTGGCCAATTGCTTCTGTAACTCATCACGCTCCATTTCTAAGGTAGCATATGCCTCTAGTAGGTGAGCATGTGTTTCCAATATGATCTGCATGTTGTCAGATGGTATGGCTTTGAAGCGGTCCGGGTCAATCTTTGTTGGGGATCCTTCCATCATTGCCTCTAGGTTCTCTTCATTCTGTCGTTGGAGTCTTTTATTTTCTTCGAGTGCCACTGAAATGTGTTTCCTTAACAATGCAAGATTATGGCAATTTTTGAGGTTTTCTGCTTGTTGGGCATGTAGCATTTCTTCAAGGTGTTGTTGTGCCCCTGAATCTGGCTGGGGGGATTGACCACTAATTCATCATGTTGTCTCTGCAAGGTATCATAATGGTGTTGTAGTAGTCGCTTGTCCTCATCCAGGTTTTTGAATTGTTCTTGTAGGGTTTCATGGCTTTTGAATAGGCTCGTATATTGAGTATCTAAGTGCTGGTAATGATGTTGTAATTGAGACATACATTGATACAAAGTATTGAATACATTATTTATAGGAGTGGATGCCGGGAAGGTGTTGAATGCAGGAGGGTAGGGAAAAGGGAAAGGGAGTGTGTATGCTGTGCTTGAGAATGGTGAAGTGGGTGGTGGGGAAATGGGAGATTGTGGGAATATGGGGGGAGGGAGAGGTGCAGATGTGGGCGATATATCCATGAGGTCCTGTGTAGAGGCGGTCCTGGGAGTTATTGTGTACATGGGAATGGTGGGTGTGGTTATGGTCATGAAGGTGTATAGTGGCGTGTGCAGTTGTGCATGTGAGCCACTGAGAAGTGTGATAGGAGGAATGGGATTTTCGGTGACTACAGTTAGAAGTACATTGTCCATGGTGGCAGTTACAATAGTGGTGGTGTCAGGTTGTGAGGATTGTGACGGTTGAGTCACAGTTTGTGCTTCACTAAGGGAAGTGGAGACTGTGGCTATGACAGTAGTGGTGACAGTGGTGGTAGGAGGTGAGGGTGGTGGAGTTGGGGGGGAGGGTGGTAAAGGTGGTGATGGGGTTGCACTTGAGGTGTGGGCTTCATCAGTGTGTTGAATGGAGTGTGTTGTGCCAGTGGTTTGGAGGTGGTGTCATGTGGTTCTAATACCATAATATGTATTTGCTTCCCTGGTCTTGGGGAACGTCTCCCGTGTCGTCGCTCGAATTTTCGTGAGTGTGCAAGGGCAATGTGCACAGTCTCTGGTACCCCCAATGCATCCACGAGCATGTCAAGGGTATCCCTGTATTGATCATCCACACCTTCTTCTTCAAGTATCTGGTCCATCAAGGCCTTTCCTACTGCCAGAGATAGTTGGTGTTGTTCTTGAACCAAGTTTATCGTATCATACAGCCTTTTTAGTTGCTTCGTATAGGCTGGGGCTCCCACAAGTTTTGGAATAATGTGTTGCTCATATTCATGCTCCCCTTCGTCATATGGTCCTTCCTGTTCGTCATCTTGTTCCTCTTCTGCAGTCTCTTCTTCATCTTCATCTACTTCGAGTACTACTGGTTGAGTTGGATGGGGCTGGTCTATGACAGTTTGTTGTCCACTTAACTGCTCTGTTTCGATTTCCAAGTTAGTAGCATTGATTATCCTTGCTACCTTTTCATCAGTTAAATCCTCAAGCATGAAGCCATGAGGAAATTCTAAGTCCATGGGGATTGGTGGGAAGATTAGATTATGCCCTTTTGCATTGTGCCTTGGTAATCTGATTGTAAAGGGCTTCACTCGCCTTTGGGGTGGCAGAGTCATGTCTAGTGTCAGGGTAGCACCCCGATCCTGGGCACATGGCATTTGAACAGCTCCCCTCATTTTCTTTGAAGGAGGCCCTGCGGCTGATATTCTTCGCTGAAAATCTTGCACCCTAGTCCAGATGAGAGCTCTTTGAATTGGCACATCATATGCCAAGCACCGATATACAATCCTGGTAAGTGCACAACATCCATAGAGCACTGATTTCTGTTTCTTGTACCAACATTGGTGTGCAAGATGGATCTGGTCAATTATCCAATGTGGCATGTTAATTGTCAAATTCAAGGTGTCTGCTAAGTATAGACTGAACCAAATCTTCTTGAGCAGGGAATGCAAAGTGCTACATGCACATGCAGAGGCGGATGGCAATAGTTGGTGTCATTGCCACCATATCCTTCAGCTTAGTTAGGTTCATGTTCTTCATGTTGTCCGGGATCATTGTCTCCTTCTCCGTAGGGATGTGCATACCTCACATTTCTAGAGCTTCTCTTACCAAATTGTTGGTCAATTTGAAGTGCTTCAGTTCATTTCCTCGCATAAGAGAAGGTAGTACAAAAGTGCTCATCCCCTTTTTATCTTTATTGGGAGTGAGGGTGCTAATCAGGTATGAACATCATAGGAAGTTCGGCTTTGGTAACTGAGCTTTGAAGTAATCATACAATCCAACCTTCTTCCATATTGGTTGCAATCCTTCACTGTTTTGAAGCCTCTCAAACTCTTGTGTAAAGAAATGATACTGGCCCCAACGTCCGTTAAACTCTATCTCAGCCTCCCATAAATAGGTGCCTTCTCCAAGGGTTCCTGCAACTTCACTGAACCAATGGGAGTTCTTGCTTACGGGTGATGTGTGCCCTTGGGGGGGATTCCTCCTGAATAGGGAGACTTTCAATGTCTACTATCTGAGGACTGGTGCCTGCCTGGGAGCTCGTTCCTACAGCCTCGGCCATATTGAGGAAATCGGTCGCCGGTTCTGACATTGCAAATGGACACAAAGTGGTCCTGTGGCCCCGTTACAACATTAACATGATGAATTGTGACGTAGTTAGTCAGTTAGTTAGTGCTCGTGTGGTTGTGAGTGTGAAGTGTGGTTAGCAAATGCAGGGTTCCTATGTGCTAATTGGGGTGGTGGGGTGCAGTGTGGATATAGTTAGTAAGCGGAGGTGGCTTTACAATGGGGTCAGGTGGTTTATTACAAGGTTTGGGCTGCCAAACACAGTGGATGGCTTTCTCTTTTGATTTTGTGGAGACTCTGGAGGGCTTTATCAAATGTCTACTTGGAAATGAGGCTTTTTAGGGACCCATTTACAAGTGATTCTACTCGTGCTCATGGATGAATGTGTTTGTGCGTGTCGGATAAGAGTGGGTATCACCTGTTTGAGTGCATGTATCATGTTGTACATGGTGTGGTTTATGTGTGGCTTTTTGAGCCCGCATGCAAGCCTTAGGCACCCAAATTTGTCTTGATTGTGGGTCAGCATTCATTGACTTCTTGGGTACCCAGATAGACTTTACTTTCATAGAAAGGTTCTGTCGTCGATCGCTAGTATGATGTTGAGTCAGTGGTGGTGACTTGACCGCAACAGGATGCTCACCTTTCTGTACCCATACTTGTTTTGGTGACTACGACACCTTGCTTCGTGCCTTCCTTTGGCTTCGGGCATATGTCGTCTGCTTCTTCTGCATTTGGTACTCCTTTAGTTGTTGTGTCTCTACCACGTTTGGAAAAGAAGGGAGTTCCATCATATCCTTGACTTCTTTGTTCAGAAAATCATCCCTTTGCATCACATAGTTTTGGACAAGAATAGCATCATCATCTTCATGTGTACTCCTAGAAGGACCAGGAGTTTGTGCCTTTCCTAGTTCCTTGAGTGCTTCATTTTCTAACTCAGCTGTAATGCAGTTCTGATTTACCCAGACCTAAAGAAGTCCACTTCTTAGGTTTAGGTTGACTGCGTGATCATAGATCCACTCTTGACCCCCTCGTCTTGACACACTAACACCTTAACTGTCATAAGAACATCTTGAATGTAGAGGGGAAGTTCCAGCTCGCCCATGCAAGAGGTTTCCACACCTCCCAATCTTATGAGGTATGCTTCCACAGGATTGATACCTAAGTCCAATTATTGACAGTAAGAAAGTTTAACAGCACTAGTGGCTGCACCTGAGTCAATCAGGGCCCGTACAGTCCTTGCACTATTTCCCTGTCCTATCTCTAAGGTTACAAAAGGACGTCGGTCACTTATTCTATGGGAACTTACACCTGAGACTTTGCACATAGCCATATGATATCCTGGATCTCCATAGACATCTGTCCTAGGTTGATCTCTACCTTGTCTTCTCAATTTCATTCTTCGGATGCATTCCAATGCTTCTGCTTGTGCTTCTTCTCAAATTCACGTTTCCTCTTCTTTACATTTCTTTGAAGTGTTGAATCGATTTAACATCTCCTCCATGAGGGGTTCTTGATATAACTTGACTCTGCATCCACTAATGTAACTTGGTAGGATGTCGCCTTCTAGAGTGGATAGTTGAATTGCTCCACTTGTGGAGATCCTATTGATAATCATTGGTCCATAGCCTCTCTTCTCTAATTTCCGTGCATGTTGCTTCAAAGTGTAGACTAGGACTAGACCCACTGCTTCCAAGCCCTTATCCTTCACATGGGCATCAAAATATGCTTTTTGTCTTTTCTTGGCTGCATAAATTCCTGTTGCAGCTCTTAATCTTGTTTCACCTATTCGTTCAAGGTCAAAGATTCTAGAGGAGAGCTCATGGCCTGTCTAGTCATGCTCTTGTGCTACTTTCAATGTAGGTATCAAGAAGTCCAATGGTAGCACTACATTTTGGCCAAATACCATCTAAAAGGGTGTGGCTTGGAGTACCGTTTAATAGGCAACTCTGTATGCCCAAACAGCATGGTGTAGCTGTTTGTCCTAATCAGAGCATTTATTATTCACTAATTTGGTCAGCACATTGCATAGAATCTTATTTGTTCTTTCGGCTTGCCCATTAGCTTGTTGATGATAGGGGGCAGACTTCTTGTGTATCACCAAGAACTCTTGAAGAAGATTTTCAATTACTTCATTCAAGAAGTGGGTACCTCTATCACTTACTAGCTCTATAGGTAGCTTGTATCTTGTGAACACATTCTCAAATAGGAACTTAGTTGTCGTTTGAGCATCGTTCTTCATTGTGGCTTTTACTTCTACCCACTTGGTTAGATAGTCTGTGGCCACGATGATGTACTCCGCATGGGAACTCTTAGCTGGGGGATTAATAGGACCGACAAAATCTATTCCCCACTTAGAGAATGCATGTCCACCCATCATAGGTTTCAATGGCATCTCATCTTTGCATATAGGATACTAAGTTCGTTGGCACACATCACACCTCTTCACATGGGTATGTACATCCATGTGAAGGGTTGGCCACCACAAGCTTGCAAATAAAATTGCCTTAATCACATGGTCAGGTCCAAAGTGTCCTCTTGCTACACCTTGGTGAGCAGTTTCCAAGATCTTAAGATATTCACTCTCATGGACACATAATCTGAAGTAACCATCTTTACCACGCTTGTATAAGTTATCTCCAAATAAGTGAGTAGTCTAGGGCTTCTTTTTCTAAACTTCTTTGCTTAGCCAGGGTCATATCTTGAGGGAATGTTTTTCTCCTCAAAAGGGCTACTAATGGTTTGCTCCAATCTAGCACTAAAGACACCCGATAAAGAGTGGCATGTTCCATTGGTGGTTTAGTAAGGCAGATTGGGCATTCCTTGCACATCCCATGAACATCTGCTTCCATAGTCGGCCAGTGCACTCTGAGTCTCCTGGTGGTATAATTTTGTTCAGCTGCATTTAACTGTCTACTAGCATAGGCGATTGGAAGATCCATATTACCTTCACCCGTAGGTTGTGCAAGTACACAACCAATAGTATAATTGGATGCATCCACATGGACATGGAATGGCTTGTTCCAATCTAGTGTAGTCAAGATTGGTGTTGAACATAGTCACCGTTTAAGCTCATTGAACGATTTCTCACATTCATGAGTCCACTCAAAATTGGTCAAAAGTATCCGTACAGAGGCTTTGCAATGATGGCATACATGTGTATAAAACGTCGGTAATAGCCACAATGCCCCATAAAAGCTTGCACTTCCTTGACATTCTTTGGCCTATGTAGTTTTGCGATAGCTCTCACTTTCTCTTCATCAATGGATATGTTGTTCTTTGAAACTATGTGTCCTAGAATCTTGCCTTGTCTGACCATGAAAACACACTTTTATGGGTTCAAGCAGACTTGATATTCTCTACATTTGTCGAAGATAGCTCTCAGCTGAGGGATATGGGTTTGTCTAATGTTAGAATGAGCACATAGATCATCAACATAGACTTCCAAATTTTTCCTCAAGAACTCTTTAAACACATGGCACATTAGCCTTTGAAAGGTGGAGGGCACATTGGTAAGACCAAATGGCATTACTCTAAAGGCGAATATGCCCCACTCTGTAGCAAAAGCCATCTTATGCTGATCTTCTGGTGCAATTTCTACTTGATTGTAACTAGAGAACCCATCAAGGAAGTTGTACAATTCCTTGCCTGCTACCCTTTCTAATAGATGCTCAGTGATAGGGAGCGGATAGTTATCTCGAATAGTGGTTGCATTAACCTTCTTTAAGTTAATGCATACACTTAACTTTCCATTCTTCTTGGGCACCACTACAATGGGGGATACCCACTCAGTGTGCTCAATTTCATCCACCAGTCTATCTATCTCCTCCTTGATCTTAGCAGCATAGTTATCGTTATATGTATATGGCTTTTGCTTAGAGGGTTTGGCATCTGAGGTCATGGGAATTGTGTGTGAGCATATGTCAGGATCTACACTTTTCAAGTCCTTGTAGCTCCAAGCGAATACATCTTTGTATTCTCTTAGCAAAGCTACCCACTCTTGCTCTTCTTTTTCTGTCAAGTCATGTCCAATGTAGGTGCACTTTTCTTCTCCTTCTTCCATGGCTACCACAATTTTCTTGGTGGTTTCTTTGTTATCATAGGCCTCTCCAGCTTGTGCATCACGTTTAGGCATTCTTATCATGACTCACCTATGTCTATCTTATACTTTTTGAAGTTTTTTGGAACCTCAAACAAGGATTCTTCTTCTTCTGGTGTGACTTCTTTCTTCTTCCTCTTCTTGTCTTCATTCTTAGTGGTTACTTGTGTGGCTAATCTCACCTCATTTGTAAGTTCTTCATGTCTTTGAGGGTGAAATTCTACTTCATAGAAGTATTCCTCATCTGATGCAAAAGGTGAGTCCATAATAATTGATTCTAGATCAGAGTCACTCGCATCCTCGAATGCATCAGTGCTAGGTTCACATTCTTCAATAACTGAATCACACATGATTGGCTCTATTGTGAAGACTGAATGCCATAGCCCTCCTCGTCACAGTGGGGTGTCCATTGTTCTTCATTGATGGCTACATCCATTGTTGCTAAAATTTTGGCCCAGCCATGAGGTTCAAATTCTTCATCAGGAAATACTACAGGTGCATAGACTGGGTCTTGAATTGATCTATGGGTTTCTTTCGCACCTATCTCTCTGGTTTTTTCTCTCTTCTCTTCTTCTACTGCTACTTTATACATCCACAAGTGGGTCTCTTCATGGATCCATGAGGATCCTAATCCTATGGAATGCACTGACTCAGTATCATCTTTGGCTCTATGGATGGGATTCCATTGGATGGAGGGTACATCTCTATGAGAGTAATCCTTGAGATTAACTTTGGTCGTGACACCTAAGTGTTGCAAGTACAAGGAATTGGTTCCCCAATCCTGTACCACTTGCAACTGCCGCATAAATGGTCTCCCCAAAATCATCTCATAGGCCTGATTCTTGCTAAAGTCACATATAGCAAAAGTATGCTCAAATTCTACACCACATGTAGTGAGAGTGATTCCTTCTAGCAGTCCTAAGGGTCTCTCAATGTGACCATCGGCCATCTGTAATTTCATTCTTGTTGGCCTGAATGCTGGCTTGCCCCAACGCTTCCATAGGGAAGTGGTAGCAATAGAAACTCCTACACCTGAATCCAGAATTGCCTTGGTTGTGTATCCTTGATGGCTAATGGGAAGATAGGTGTTTCCTTCTTCTCCTTCACTCATGTCTCCTATCTTGTCCAAGGGTATTTCTGGTACCGTTCTATGCAAACCTATGTGGGAACGAGGTTTAGTTATTTCAGGCACTTGGTTGGCTACATGTTTCCATAACTCTGGCCTGACCTTGAGCAGCTCTTCTAAAGTGAGATTGCATTGACTTTAGTGTTCTTTACGACCTCTGTAATCCGAGGTATGATTGAGTCTTCATTTCTTATCATGACAGTGGGTGCTCTCATACAAGTAGATTTAGCTTCCCATGGGCTTGTGAAATGGGCTAGTTCCTGTAAGGAATTAGACTCGAAGTCTAATCTCTCATGAGATTGGGCACTCTCCTGCTCCTCATAAATGGAAGGAATATCATGTGGGAATAGATCATGTTCAATGGGAGGGGGAACTTCACTTTCTTTAGCCCATTTCTCTTCCTGAATCTCTCGAAAGAATTCTGGTGAGTACCAATTCATAGAAGAAGATGTGTCTGGTTCTGTGGAGTTAGGCACATAAGCTTCCTAGGCAGGGAGGATTATCCTTTCACTTGCCTTGTCCTTACTTTGAGAGGCGGGGTCCTTTTCTGATTGTGCAATTAGCCTCTCCAATCTTTCTAGCAGTCCATCAAAGTGCAACTGCGTCTTTGCTGAACTAGAGAAGTTAAAGAGGCGACTGGATTCAAACATGGTTTGAGCCAATTCCACCATCTTAGCACAAATTTTAGTTCGTTCAATCTCTAATTCAGCTCTAGGGTAACATTTTTCATGATCCGTTACATTTGGCCCTTCTTGGATTCTGGCCTGATATGCTTTAAGCATCATGTCTAGGTCCTCGGGAATGGGATCTGTTAGGACTGATCCTACTCTAGGGGGTGGTGGGATTGTGTGAGGTGGGTTGGAAGGTGATGGATTGGATGGAGATGGGAATAATGGTGGTGAGTTAGTGTGAAAGTGAGTTTGAGATGTGAGTTCAATTATCTTGGCTTTCGTTTCTCTTAGACTTTCATCAAGTTCACTCATCTTCTTTGCCCATTGCCTTTTCATTCTCTCGCGAATATCCTTCCAAGCTCTGGTCCTCTTCTTAGTTATGCTCTCAGTTTCACTAACTTGAGAACTCTTTTCCTGGCCTAAACCTTGGTTTTGTTGCAAAGCTTGAGCTCTAGTGACCACTTGCACTAGTGTAGTGGAAGTTACACTCCCTGTAGAGTCTACTACTAACCCAATAGCGTTGATAGGAGTGATTTTTGGCATATTATTGGGGTTCTTTGGGCAGTCTCGTAAGAGATGCTCCTTTTCGCAATCTTGACAAAAGCCTTGAATTGTCACAGATTGGGATTGTGTAGGGGCAGGCATCGGGCAATCATGAATGAGGTGATCTCCCTGACATCGGTAGCATGCTCCTCTAGGAAATGGGGGTCTTACTTGCCTAGGTTGAGGTCTAGGGTTGGGGTTTGCATACATGACATTTGCATACTCTGGCTCCCAACTAGGTTCACAATAGTAGGACTCATTATGCTCAGGTGACTGCATGTAGTAAGCTTGAGGGCTATCAATATGTGTAGAGTCAAAACTATGATCATTGGGGTCACCTTTTGAAAGCAAAGGAGTCACTGGCACTATAGCTCTATTTGGATTTTTTTCTACCGCTGCATACTTCACAGGAATCACATTAGCTGGAGTTGGGGGTTGCTGTGCTAGAACTGGTTGAGGTCTCTGTTGCCCTTGATAGGGTGGTTGATAGGGTTACTGGGGCCTACCGTATTGTTGTGGTGGGTACTGGTTCTGGTATCTTCTTGGTTGAGGGTAGGGTTGTGGATACATTTGTATAACTGCTTGCTTATTGTATGGGCAATCTTGCGTAGTGTGATTAATGTATCTCTGTTCTATGGTGCAATACTGGTTGCTAGGATTCACTTGGGGTTGAGCCATAATGGGACATACACTCACCATATGGTCACCTCCACAAGTATAGCATCGCCTCATTGGGGTAAATCGGGGTATATGTTTGCTTGAGACACCTAATTTCTGAGCTACCTTCTCTACAAGTTCCTCAATAGATGTGGATTGTCTAGAAGAGAGGCTGGTTGAGCTGTTGGAATCTTTGTAGATCTTGGAAAGCTCGAGCTCCTCTCCTAGATTGTCCTCTATGTCTATGCACATGCGTACACATTCTTCTATGGTTCTAGGGTCCTTTAGGTACACATAGGATCTCAACTTGGTACTCAGTAATCCATCTAAGAATAAGGCCACTTGTTTGGCTGGAGTGGGCAACTCTGGAATCAAACATCTCTCTAGGTATTGCCTAAACCTTCTCCCCGCAAGTCTAACTATCTCTTGAGGTGTCTGCTTAAAGCTATGAATCAATGAGGATGTATTATGTCGTATACCACTCTTAGAGAATTCCAGGATGAATGCTTCTAAAAGTTGATTTATGTTCCTGAACTGCCTCTCATTTAGTGGTTGAAACCATGTAAGGGTTGTGTTCCTAAGGGTTAGACCGAATACATTGTACTACGCGAATAGATCCTCAACTTGTTCAGCTCTCAAGACTTGCCTAAATTCGGCGACATGATCGTATGGGTCTCTAGTGCCATCGAAGTAATTCTTCATGGAATTAACCAATTGTTGGCCAAGGGAAATCATCGACATTTCTTTGGTTCCTCAGGGCTCTAGGTCTCTCAGTTTCCATTCTATCCATCTCTGTTCTCGTTCTTTCTCTTCCTAGTGGGGATGGGTTTTCATTATTTATAATAATATTATGCCCAACCCCCACAGATGGGCTCTAGATTGCATGTCAGATGGCCATTTTTTTTCAAAATTGGGATCATTTTCATGTGTTTTGGCTCCTCTGAACTCATTTTTTGACTTAGTTTTTCCAAAATACCAACTTTTCTCTGGTTTTTGGTCAAAACCCATATATTTTGAACACATTTATCATGTGTTTTCATTACACACATGGTCCACATGGTCTATTCTCACCTTATTTTACCATATGTTTCACATTTTCCCATATGCACCCTCTGTAGTTTTACTGTTTTCTCATTTTGATTCTCTCTAGAGCCCACAACCCTACTCCCTGCCCTCCCTTTAGCCTTCTAACCAACCCCATCCTTACCCCTCCATACCCTATCAATCTCAGCCCCCTCAACCCTCCCTTCCCTCTCCCTCCTACCCTCAATTCTCCATCATCCTCTCTTCAATGCACAATCCCCACTTTTGGTCCTTCCCTAATGATTGTTATTTACTACTTCTGGTGGTCTTGGTAGCTTCTCTAGTCTCCTTTTGAAGATTTTGCAGCACTGGAATCATGGTGACATCTCTGCTCAGCGTTTTGGCTATAGCTCTCCAGGACAGAGAGCCCATTAGGTGGTGGGAAACTGTTGAGCCCATAAAAGTCATATTGGCCAAAGTCAACCACATTCAAAGTCAAAGGGTCAAAGTCAAAGCAATCAAAATCAACATGTTCAAGGTCAAAGTCAACATGGGCAAAGTCAAAGTGCTCAAAGTTCATATGTCGGTGCATAGGTAGTGCACAATCACTTGTTCACAAAGGTTATTTTGCAGAAAGTTGGATGCATGTTGCAAAGTGTATTTTTGTAATTTCTCTAAGGTTCAAAGTGTTTGGAAGGTTCAGGTAAACCCTCTCTTAGGTGACATTTGAAGAATTTAAAGGCAAAAAGTGAAGGTATGTGAAGCGGAAGCGTATGCAAAAGTGAAAGTATGGCCCCCCAATTAAAATTTTTGTTTTAGTCTAAAGTCACTACAGGACAAAATAGGGATTCGTTGGCTGCCCACATTTGGAGACAATCTCTATTGGAGTTAAACATCTACGGAAGCACGTGAACAACACAAGGAAGAAGAAGAAGCTTGGAGCACAACACACAATACTAAATGTATTACTAGAGAATGTACAAAGATAAGTAGCCCATTAGGGCAATAGGCATATATACAAGCCGAGGGAAAAAAAACCTCCTAAAGAGGTAAAAAAGTGCCCCCGTAGTCCTAAAGTGTTCACACACATCACTACCTAAATATATCAACAAATCCTCTTGGGGGTGATGTGGTGAACAAGGAGCTGGCACTCATGTATAAGGAAGTGCCAAGCTATGTGGAAATCACTCCACAAAAGGAAGTAAGCCCAAACCTTTGCGGAAAGCTTCAAACTTCTCCCTAGGCAGAGCCTTCGTGAAAAGGTCTGCAATGTTCTCCTGTGTGGGCACATATGCCAAGCTGATCTCCCCAGCGGAGAACCTCTCCCTGACGTTCAATGTGCTTAGTGCGAGCATGGAACACAGGGTTCCTCGCAACTACGAATGCACTCTAACTGTCAGTGAAGATGGTGGTGGCAAAAGACTGACCAACACCCAAATCAGCCATAAGGTGTATGAGCCACACACACTCAACATTCGTTGTGAAAGCTTCCCTATACTCAGCCTCACAACTGGAAGTGGCCACAGTAGGCTGCTTCTTGCTCAACCAAGATATACATGAGCTACCAAGCATGAAGCAAAAGTCACTAGTGGACACATGAGTGTCATAGCAACCAGCCCAATCAGAGTCAGAAAAGCATGCAAATCTGGCAGTAGTGATCCCCCCTTGGGATAAAACAACCCAAGTAGCCGAGTACCACTCAAGTAGCAAAAGATGTGCTTAACCGTTTGCCAATGCTTGACTCCTGGGCAATGCATAAACATGCTCATCTGTGAGACAACAAACTAAATATATGCCCGAGTAATGCATAAGTAAATCAGGCACCCAACAACTTGCTGATAGAGAATAGCATTAAATGCATCTCCAGCATCATGAAGACTCAATCGTAAACCTGTCTCCATAGGAGTGGCAATAGGTCTACAGTCTTCAAGGCCAAAACGCTGCAATAATGTGTCAATATATTTCATTTCACACAAAGCCATTCCACCATCAACATGCATAAACTGAATGCCCAAATAATGATGCAAATGCCCCCAATCGGACATCTCAAATGAAGCATGCAAATCAGCCTTAAAATCAGCAATATCCTCTCATGAGCACCAGTGAGCAGCATGTCATCAACATAAACCACAATGATCAGAAGTACATCATTAGCGCTTAACATATAAGATGCTTTTAGTTGGACTGTTCTCAAAACCATGTGCAATCAGATAGGCATGTATCTTTTCATACCAAGCATGTGGTGCTTGCTTTAAACCATATAATGCCTTCTTTAACCTACACACCTAGTTTTCATGCCCTTTCTGCACAAAGCCATGAGGCTCAAAAACATACACTTCTTCATGCAATTCACCATTCAGAAATGTTGTTTTAATGTCCAACTGATGTACATTCCAACCATGATGAGCTGCAAGTGCACAGATGCTACGAACAATAGTCATTTGACAAGTAGGATCAAAGGTTTCATCAAAATCAATGCCTCTTTCCTACGCATAACCCTTTGCAACAAGCCTAGCCTTATACCTGTCAACTATAACATCAGGTTTACGCTTCAGCTTGTACTGCGTTGCGAGGTAATATGTTTGGTCGCCCCACTGTCAAAGTACCAAACATCTGAGTCTACTACAGACATGCACTGCTCATGAGAAGATGGGTCAAAACTGCAAACAGTAGTAAAACGTCCATTCTTCTTCCTGTAAAAGATTAGCAGACTCTGTTTTTGGTGTAGAGGCCTCTGCAACAACCATTCCAGCCTCTTTCTTCTTTGCCTCTTTAGCAGCCAATTTTGGATAGTTCTTTATGATATGATCATTTCCTTTACAGTACTTGCAAAACAATTTCTACGTTCTTTATTTCTTTTCATATCTGTCTTCCCTTTTTGATTGTGTAGAATTAGCAGATTTTTGCTTACTAGTTGAAGAGCTCCATTTTCCTTTGCCGTTCTAACTAGCCAAGAAAGCTTGATTTGCAATATGCATAATGGACTTGTTTTGCCTGGACTGATCCTCCTGCAACAAAACAGAGACTAACTCCTCAAAAGACAAGGCATTTGAATTGCCTTTCATCATCAACCGACTAGTAGAAGCAAAACTCTGATATGAATAAGGAAGACCATTCAGAACGGTCTGCACAAGTGAGCTATCTGGTATAACCTCGTCAACAAAAATCAATTGTTCCTTCAAGTCTTTGATCTTTGTTACAAAACTGTCCATAGAATCACCTTTATTCATGTGCTCACTCTCGAACTGTTTTTGGAGGTAAGCAACACAAGCCTCATTCCTAGCTTGGTACAATGTGGTAAGTGCATCCGAAGCATCCTTAGTTGTTCTGCAAGAGCAAATGTAGCAGAAACCACAGCACGAACAGGAACATGTAGAACATCATCATCTTTGACACCTTCTGTATCAGCATTAGTACCTACAGTTGTAACAGTTGCAGGTGTGATAGAACATTTTTCAACACCCTGCACAATGTTCCACGATCCTTTTGCAACCAATACATGTCGCATCATATAACCCCATAACGAGTAGTTGGTACCATCCAACTTATCCTCAACAGCCAACATACAGAATATATCACTGCCTTCAGCCATGGCTGGTGACTAAAATACCTTGATGCAGAAAATTGACTGTATCTCAAAAAGTTGAAGAGAATTGCCCAGACAAATTCTGCTAGACCTGTAGCAGACTTCGAGACTCTTATACTGGCAAACCAAAACTGGTATATACCTTTGGCACAAAAAGACAAAATATCCTACACAAGCACTGTGATTGTGCGTTCGGAGGCCAAAACGAGCTAAGATCACGATTTCAGCACCAAATAGTGAGGAAATTTTGATCTCGAAAGCACACTAAGTATGCTCACCAAAATTCATGCGATTCTAAAACTGCAATCGTAGAGGTGTTGATGATGCCCTAGATGAAGCGATGACCTACTCTGATACCAATTGTTGGAGTTAGACGTCTGCAGAAGCATGCAAACAACACAAGGAAGAAGAAGAAGCTTGGAGCACAACATACAATACTGAATGTATTACTAGAGAATGTACAAAGATAAGTAGCCCATTAGGGCAATATGCATATATACAAGTGGGGGGGAAAAAACCTCCGAAAGAGGGAAAAAAGTGTCTAGACGGTCCTAAAGTGTTCACACACATCATTACCTAAATATATCAACAATCTTGGGACATCAAAGTGAGCACCAAGATACAGCAGTTAGGAGTGTATGTGAACCGACACTCAACTCAAGGCAAGGCATTATTCTTGGTTAGACTAAGCAAGGTGGGCATAGTCTACACTAGGAGAGGGAAGACCAAGAGACATACCGTGAGTGTGCGACGCAGAGAAGAAGTGCAAGTGTGCAAGAAGTGTGACTTAGGTGTGTGCAGAGGAGTGTTAAGCAAAGGCAATCAAAGGTCACAAGGTCCCATTAAAGTTGTGTGCGCATCGACAAAAGGTATCCATCCCTCCCCCTAGTGGAAGCTTGAGTGCAAGGTGTGCACCAGTGCAAGCTCTTGGAGAAGGTGGAGGTTTGGTGCAGAGAAGGTTGACGGCAGAAGAACCTTGGGTATTTTGTAACTTTGTTGATTGTGCACTCTTTGGGATTTCGCACAGAGAGTATCTGGATTGTGTTGTACATCATACTTTTCTCTTTATAATCAATCTACAGAATCTTCCGGTGTCTGTATCTTTCTTCCTTCTCCTACAAACACTCAAGTTCCTTTCTGCACAAGAATCCCCCAACAGTGTTGAAAAATGTCCTATTACATGTGCAAATACAAGTACTAAAGCTAATGCAGATGGTGTCGAAGATGGTAATATTATGCAGATTCTTGTTCTTGTTGCGGCTCCTATTCCACCTACTATAGAGCAAATTCGTTGGAACGGTAGAGATGCTTAGGCACATGCATTGATAGCCTTGTCTGTCAAACGTGCCATTATTCCTCACATTCACTCTTGCAGAATAGCTAAGGATAATTGGGATACACTTACCACATTGTACCAGGCTAGGAATGAGGTTGATGTTGCTTACCTCCAAAAACAGGGTGAGCACATGAATGGAGGTGATTCTATGGATAGTTTTCTGACAAAGATCAAAGACTTGAAGGAACAATTGATTTCTACAGATGAAGTTATACTAAGTAGCTCACTTGTGCAGACCTTTCTGAATTGCCTTCCTGATTCATATCAGAGTTTTGCTTCTAAACTTTGTTTGATGATGAAGGGCAATCCAAATGCCTTAGCATTTGAGGAGTTAGTCTCTGTTCTATTGCAGGAAGATTATTCTAGGCAGAACAGGTCCATTATGCGTGTTGTAGATCAAGCTTTCCTAGCTAGTCAGAAGGGTAGAGGTAAATGAAGCTCATCTACTAGTAAGCACAAATCTGCAAATGTTGCACATTTGAAGAAGGAAGAGAAAGATGAGAAGAAATCAGAAAAGCAGAAATTCTCTTGTAAGTACTATAAAGGAAACAATAATGTCATAAAGAACTATCCGAAACTAGATGCAAAAGAGGCAAAGAAAAAAGAGGTTGGAATGGTCGTTGCAGAGGCCTCTACACCGAAAATAGAGTCTGCTAATCTTATGCAAAATGAAGAATGGGCATTTACTGCTGTTTGCAGTTTTGACCCATCTTCTCATGAGCAATGTATGTCTGTAGTAGACTCAGATATTTGGTATTTTAATTGTGGGGCAACCAAACATATTACCTCGCAGCGTAGTTTCTTCACTTCACTTGAGCCTGCCCCTATAGGAAATACTATCACATGCGCCAATGACACCTCTTATCCTGTCATGGGAGTTGGTAAGATGATTATGTTTAATACTGATGGTAGTTCTTTTATATTGTCAGATGCTTTATTTGTGCGAGGGATCAAAAAAAATATGTTATCAATTTCAACATTAGCCAAGATTGGCTTGGCTGTGAAATTTGTTGATGACAGATGTACATTTCATGATCTGTCAAATGACAACGTGATTATTACTTCTGGCATTTTATGTCGTGGGCTATGTAAGCTCATAGACTATGAAAAATCTGTGAATGATTCGGCATGTGCGTACATGATTCGAAGGCTATGTCGGATGCAAAGCTTTGGCATGCATGCTTTGGTCATCTGAATTTTGCTAGTTTGCTATGCCTGCAGAAATCTGAAATGGTGTCCTTTTTGCCCAAACTTGAGGTGCCCCGAAAATATGTCTCTGAAGGCTGTATTTTGGCCAAAATGCAGTGTTTGTCCTTCCCAAAAGATGGTTCAATTTGAGCTACTCAAAAATTGCAGCTTGTTCACAATGATGTCTATGGTCCTATGCAAACACCTTCCTTTGGGAAATATCTTTACTTCATGACTTTCATTAATGATTTTTCCAGGCATGCATGGGTATATTCACTCAAAGCAAAGTCCGAAGTGTTTATGTGCTTTAAACAGTTTTTGGTTTTCGTTAAAAATCTGAGCATATAAAATGGGCACCCTCCATTCTGATCAAGGGGGAGAATATATGTCTTCTAAATTTCATGCATTTTTGGCTAAACGTGGGATAAAACATCAGTGTTCAATCTCATATACACCTAAACAGAATGGAGTTGTTGAACAGAAGAATAGGTCACTCATGGAGATGGCAAGGTGTATAGTCAAGGGTCAGGCTTTACCACATAGTTTCTGGCTTGAGGTCGTTATGTGTGTTGCATATGTACTTAACATGTGTCCCACTAAAGCACTAGAATCTATCCCTCCATAGTAGGCTTGGCATGGTCACAAGCCATCTTTTGCTCATCTGCGTGTTTTTCGTTGTCTAGCATATGCATTAGTGCGTGAACAACATCGCAACAAATTGGATGATAAAGTAGTAAAATGTTTTTTTTTTGTACAATTTTGAAAGCAAGGGCTATTGTTTGTATCTTCCACACACTAAATGCATTTTGGTTAGCGGTGATGTTTTTTTTGTGGAAGATGCTATTTAGTCTTTACTTTTATGTACGAAAGAGACGTCTATTAGCTCCAAAGAGATGTATGATACTTTGCTGCCCCTTTTTACAGGTGGACAGTCTAGTGTTGGTCCTAATGATGCAACTTTTCAACCTTTATAGGTTTCATGTGATTATGCACATCATTCTATTTCTGATGTAGATTTACCTTATGCACTTGTTGATGAGAGAGCTGATATTGAGGAGGCAAAAACTATGCCAAAATGTCTGGTGCTAACTTTGTGTGACAACAAATTAGATGCACCTCTGTCATACCATAATCATTCAAGCTCTCATAGTGCTTCTTTTAAGTCATATTCCTATGCTATGGTTGCGTCTAGTCACAATGATGAGGCTGGGCCTGTTTCATTTGATGAAGCACAAAATTAAGAACATTGGATGGCTGCAATGCAATTTGAATATGATGCTATCATGAAAAATTGTACCTGGTCTTTATGTGACTTGCCTCCTGGCAAGAAGGCCATTTGCACTAAGTGGATATACAAGCTAAAGTGTAAACTTGATGGAACAATTGACAGGTTTAAGGTTGGGCTTGTTGCAAAGGGTTATGCGTAGGAAAGAGGCATTGATTTTGATGAGACCTTTGCACGTACATGCCGAATGGCTGTTGTTCATAGCATCTGTGCACTTGTAGCTCATCAGGGTTGGAATGTACATTAGTTGGACATTAAAACTGCATTTTTGAATGGTGACTTGCATGAAGAAGTGTATGTTTTTCAACTCTGTGGCTTTGTGTAGAAAGGGCATGAAAATCAAGTGTGCAGGTTAAAGAAGGCATTATATGGTTTAAAGCAAGCACCACATGCTTCGTATGAAAAGATACATGTCTATCTGATTGCACATGGTTTAGAGAACAGCCCAACTGAAAGCACTTTAAATGTTAAGCATGCTAATGATGTACTTCTAATCATTGTTGTTTATGTTGATGACATGCTACTCACTCATCCTCATGCGAATCATATTGCTTATTAATTTGCATGCCTCATTTGAGATGTATGGTTTGGGGCATTCACATCATTATTTGGGCATTCAGTTTATGCAATTTGATGGTGGAATGGCTTTGTGTCAAACAAAATATATTGACACATATTGCACCATTTTGGCCTTGAAGACTGTAAACCTATTGCCACTCCTATGGAGACAAGTTTATGATTGAGTCTCCGTGATGCTAGAGGTGCATTTGATATTGTTCTCTATCAACAGGCTGTTGGATGCTTGATTTACTTATGCATTACTTGGGAAGATATTCAGTTTGTTGTCTCACAAATGAGCAAGTTTATGCATTGCCCAGAAGCCAAGCATTGGTAAGCAGTTAAGTGCATCTTTCGCTACTTGAGTGCTACCCAGCTACTTGGATTTTTTTATCCCAAGGGGGGATCACTACTACCAAATTTACATGCTTTTTCTAACTTTGATTGGGCTGGTTGCTATGACACTCGTGTGTCCACTAGTGGCTTTTTTTTTTCATGCTTGGTAGCTCATGTATATTATGGTTGAGCAAGAAGCAGCCTATTGTGGCCACTTCCGGTTGTGAGGCTCAGTAAAGGGCAGCTTTCACAATGACTGTTGAGTGTGTGTGGCTCAGACACCTTATGGCTGATTTTTTGGGTGTTGGTCAATCTTCTGCCACCACCATCTTCACTGACAGTCAGAGTGCATTGGTAGTTGCGAGAAACCTTGTGTTTGTTACACTTATGTGTTCCTTTAGTAGCTTTGATGTGAACCTTTTCCCTATACATGGGCACTTTTTACTCTAGTGCTGGCTAAAGGTTTTTTCCCCATGTTACCACATACTTGATACTCTCATATGTGGTGGTACTTTGTGCTTAGGGATATTATTCAGCTCTTACTTCAGTTAAGTTCATCATTAATAGAGAGAGCTATTCCAGCCATCGTCTTCTCCATGTGCCTTGCTGCATTTGTGCTCCTTGTGTGCGCTTCTTGTGTGTCTCTCGCACTTCTACACACACCCAACAGTGGTATCAGAGCAGGTTTAGTTCCTTCTCAAGTTTTAGTTTTTTGTGTCGCGGTGCGTGCACACTTTTAACAGTGCAAATCAACTTCGGAGCATAGAACTGTGAATTTCAGTAGCAAAGAAACATTTTCAGTAGGTGCACTGGCTTTTACCCCCATTTCAAAGCCATACGTCAAAATCGCATCAGAGTAACGGTTTGTGAGCTGAAATTTCAGCATTCATTTCAGCTTTCGTCGAAGTGAAGGATTTGTCACATTCTTATTCCTTAGTGAAATAGCGGGGAGCAATGACTTGTTTGGCATGCTTCAAGCTAAAGGTAAGCTTGATGGGACCAACTATCCGATGTGGTCTTACATGATGAAGCATGTTTTTGTTGCTAAACAACTTTGGAACATAGTGGCAGATGTAGATCGAAGACCCGCAGGTGCTTCTACTTCACAGTCTACTGTCATAGATGGAGCTTCTTCTTCAAGTACAGTGGTTTATCCTTCTCCACCTACACAGGAGCAGCTTAGATGGGATGGAAAAGATGCTCAAGCTCATGCTTTGATTGCGTTTTCAGTGAAGCATCATATAGTTCCACACATTCGGTCATGTTCTACACATCGAGACAGGCATGAGACACTCTTGCTTCTTTGTATGCCGTGCGTAATGAAGCATGTGTTGCATACTTGATGAAGAAACTTGAGGATGTATGTATGGCTGAAAATGAGTTGGTGGATGTGTATGTGACACGCATCAAGGACTTGAAAGAGCAACTGGCAAACATAGATGAGATCATTTCGAATACATCACTCATTTCTACATTGTTGAAAGGATTACTGGAATCTTTTCAAAGCTTTTCTACTACACTCTGTTTGGTTGCAAAAGGGAATCCTAATATGTATGCATTTGATGAGGTTGTGTCTCTTCTTTTGCAAGAAGAGCAATCTAGAGTGAATAGGAGTGGTTTGATTGAGGGAACGCAAGCACTTGCTATCTCACAAAAGGGGAAAAGCAAGTATGGTTCAGCTTTGGGTTCATCAAAACCAAAGCCTCAAGCTTCCTCTTCCACTCATTCCTCTAATGATGGTGATTTGCAAAAGAAAAAGAGATGCAAGTATTGCCGGAAGGCTGGTCATACTATTGATGAGTGTAGAAAGCTTGCTAAATGCAATGAAAAGAAGAAGGAATCCGGCATGTCTATTGCTGAAAATTCAGCAACTGCAAAGAATGATGAAGCTAACATGGCTCAAGATTTTTGGGCATGTGTTGTTACATGTCATTATGATGCATCTTTGCATTCTAAATGTATGGTTGTGAGTGAGGCTGACTCAGATTGGTTCTTTGATAGTGGTGCTTCAAAGCACATAACATCATGCAAAAGTTTTTTTGCCTCTTTGAAAGATGCACCCAAAGGAGGACATGTGGTGTGTGCAAACAATGCCTCTTATCCTATCATTGGAGTAGGAGAAATTGAGCTTACGGCTGTAAATGGAGGTGTGATTCTCTTGAAAAATGCATTGTATGTGCCCGGTATCAAGAAGAACTTAATTTCAGTTCCATTGGTTGCCAAAGCTAGACTTCATGTACACTTTGTTGATGATAAGTGTATGGTTCATGATTTCAGCAATGGCAATGTTATCATGATGTCCGGTACATTATGTAATGGCTTGTATCGCATGGATACATACAAGAGGGCTGCCTCGAATGCCTTAGTTGCTCATACTTCTTCCATGGCTGAAATGGAGCTTTGGCATGCTCGTTTTGGTCACTTGAACTTCGATGGTTTGCTTTACTTGCAAAAGAAGGACATGGTTATTGGCTTGCCTAAACTTGAGTCCATTGAAAAGCATGCATGTGAAGGTTGCATTCTTGGAAAAATGCATCCTGCTTCTTTTCCAAAAGATAGTCATACACACACTACAAAAAAATTGCAGCTTGTTCATAGTGATGTATGTGGTCACGTCAAGATTCCATCTTTTGGGAAGCATGTATATTTTGTTACCTTCATTGATGATGCTACTTGTCATACATGGGTGTATCCTATGAAAGTAAAGAATGAGGTATTTTCTTGCTTCAAAGCATTTTTAACTATGGCTGAAAATTTTTCTTCACAAAAGCTTTTGACTCTACGCACGAATCGTGGTGGTGAATACATGTCACATGAGTTTAATGCTTTTCTTCGTGAAAGAGGTATTTCACACCAATGTACGGTGCCATATACACCTCAACAAAATGGTGTTTTCGAGCGTAAAAATAGAACTCTACTTGAAATGGCATGATGTTTGGTTAAAGGAAAGCATCTTCCTGATAAGTTTTGGATGGAAGCGGTCATGTGTGCAAACTATGTGTTGAATCACTGCCCTACAAAAGCATTGAGATTCATCACTCCTTATGAGGCTTGGAATGGTCATAAGCCTATGGTTAGTCATATGTGTGTGTTTGGTTGTTTGGCATATGCTCTTGTGCCATCACAACAACGTCACAAACTTGATGACAAGGCAAAGAAATGTATATTTGTTGGTTATAGTGCTGAAAGTAAGGGATATCATTTGTACCATCCATTGAGGAACACAATTATTGTGAGTCGAGATGTGGTACTCACTAAAAATTCAGTTTTCCCTCTACTTGAATGCAAAAAACAGCCAACAATTAGCTCACAAGATGTGTTCGATACACTCATGCCTTTGTTCCAAAATGGTGTGCTTGACTATGGCCATGTAGACTAGCCAACTAAGGTTCAAAGGGCTGAAAAATTCCAGCCAAATAGGGCTGAAAATGTAGAGAATTTCCAGCCAAACATGGCTGAAAATTTCAGCCAAAAACTGTCAAAACTGCTAGAAATTTCCAGCCACATATGGCTGAACATTTGCATCAAAATATGGCTGAAAATGAGAATGAAATTCAGCCCACGCATGATGTACATGTTGAAGATGTATTACATAATGAACACATGTCTATCAAGAGTGCACAATCTATGCCAAAGTGGCTGAAACAAACTTTGCAGGACAACAAATTGAGTGCACCTTTACTTGGTAGAACAAGATCAAGCTCTCACCATGCATCAAGTAATTTTGTGGATTATTCTCTTGTTGCTACAACATGTAATGCAGAGCCACTTTCTTTTGAAAATGCATGTGACGATCCACAATGGATGAGTGCTATGCAATCAGAAATAGATTCCATACATAGGAATGGTACTTGGGAGTTATATGAATTGCCAAAAGGAAAGAATGCCATTGATACAAAGTGGGTTTATAAGATTAAGAGAAAATCTGATGGTAGCATTGATCGCTACAAAGCTAGATTGGTTTCCAAAGGATATGTGCAACAATATGGCATTGACTATGAGGAAACTTTTGCACCTACTTCACGCATGACTACGATTCGTACCGTCGTTGCATTGGCTGCCCATCGAGTTTGGAAAGTGCATCAGTTGGACATAAAAACAGCCTTCTTGAATGGTGATTTGCAAGAAGAGTTTTATGTGAAGCAACCTCCTGGATTTGCTATGAAAGGGAAAGAGCATATGGTTTGTCGCTTGCATAAAGCCTTGTATGGTCTCAAGCAAGCTCCACGTGCATGGTATGACAAAATCCATAAGCACTTGACTGCTCTTGGCTTCACATGTAGTCCGATTGAAAGCATACTCTATGTATGCAAAAATGGGGCTGATCTCATAGTGCTTGTTCTTTATGTCAATGACATACTCTTGACTAGGTCATGTGATGCAAAACTTGACATTCTTATGGTTGATTTGCAACATACTTTTGATGTCACTTATCTTGGTCTTTTGAGCTACTATCTTGGCATCCAGTTTGTATCCGTTGAGGGGGGAATTGTTATGCATCAAGCAAAGTATGTTGAAAAACTACTTCAACGTTTTAACTTTGAGGATTGCAAGCCAGTTTCCACCCAGTTGAGACAGGATTCATGTTCTCAATTGAGGACTCCAGTGATGCATTTGACACTTCTCTTTATCAACAAGTTGTGGGATGTCTTATATATGCATGCAACACAAGGCCGGATATATAGTATGCAGTTTCCTAGTTGAGTTGATTCATGCATAGCCCTGGCACTAAGCATTGGCAAGCGGTGAAACGTGTGTTTAGATATCTCTGAGGCACCTTGAGCTTAGGTCTCTTTTATGGCAGAGATATTCTGCCATGCGTGCATGCTTTTACAGATAGTGATTGGGTTGGTTGTTATGATACTCGCGTGTCCACTAGTGGTAATTGCTTTTTCCTTGGAGACTCACGCATATCTTGGTTGAGTAAGAAGCAACCTACAGTGGCGACATTGAGTTGTGAAGTTGAGTATAGGGTAGTTTTCACAACTACAGTGGAGTGTATATGGCTGAGACGCCTATTGATGGATCTTTGCATGGAGATTGATGCTGCTACGCATATTCTCACTGATAGTCAGAGTGCTTTGGCTGTTGCACGAAACTCAGTGTTTCATGCACGGACCAAACATATTGAGGTGCATTATCTCTATGTGAGAGAGCGCCTTCATGCAGGAGATATTGATTTGGTATATGTGCCTACACAAGATAATGTGGCAGACATACTCACCAAAGCTCTTCCATATATATGTTTGAAGCTTTTCGCAAAGCTTTAGGCTTATTACCTTGTGGGGGCTGATCTGTCACTCCCTATATGTGTTCACATCATTCGCTCTAGGGGGGTTTGTTACACTTATGTGTTCCTCAAGTAGCTTTGATGTGAACCTTTTCCCTATACATGGACACTTTTTACTCTAGTGCTGGCTAAAGGTTTTTTTCCCCATGTTACCACATACTTGATACTCTCATATGTGGTGGTACTTTGTACTTAAGGATATTATTCAGCTCTTACTTTAGTTAAGTTCATCATCAATAGAGAGAGCTATTGCAGCCATCAGCTTCTTCGTGTGTCTTGCTGCGTTTGTGCTCCTTGTGTGTGCTTCTTGTGTGTCTCTTGCACTTCTACACACACCCAACAGTGTTCCATGCTCGCACTAAGAAAATTGAGGTGCATTATCATTATGTAAGGGAGAGGTTCTCTTCTCGGGAGATTAGCTTGGCATATGTGCCCACACAGGAGAACATTGCAGACCTTTTCACGAAGGCTATGCCTAGGGAAAAGTTTGAAGCTTTCCACAAAGCTTTGGTCTTAGTCCCTTTTGTGGATTGATTCCACATAGCTTGGCACTTCCTTATAGATGAGTCCCAGCTCCTTGTTCACCGCATCACTCCTAGGGGGGATTTGCTGATATATTTAGGTAGTGATATGTGTGAACACACTAAGATCGCTAGGGCACATTTTCCCTCTTAAGGAGGTTTTTTCCCCTGGCTTGTATATACGCCTATAGCCCTAATGGGTTACTTATCTTTGTACATTCTAGTGGTAATACATTCAGTATTGTGTGTTGTGACCCAAGATTCTTCTTCTTCCTTGTGTTGTTCGTGTGCTTCTGCAGACCTTGAACTCCCACAAGCTGTTCAGGATAAGTTGGATGGCACAAATTACCTATTATGGGCTTATATGATGCCTCATGTATTGGTCGCAAAAGGACTGTGGAATATTGTGCAGGGTGTTGAAAAACATGTTATTATACCTACAAATATAGGTATTGAAGCTGATGCAGACGACGTTGAAGATGCTGATATTCTTCAGATTCTTATTAGTGCTGTGATTCTTGTTGCACCTACTATAGAGCAAATTCATTGGGATGGCAGAGATGCTGAGGCACATGAATTGAGAGCCTTGTCTGTCAAATGTGCCATTATTCCTAACATTTGCTCTTGCAGAACAACAAAGGATGCTTGGGATACACTTACCACTTTATACCAGGCAAGGAATGAGGCTTGTGTTGCATATCTTCGAAAATAGTTAGAGAGTGAGCACATGAATGAAGGTGATTCTATGGACAGTTTTTTGACAAAGATTAAAGAATTGAAGGAACAATTGATTTCTATTGATGAAGTTATACCAGATGGTTCACTTGTACAGACCATTATGAATGGTCTTCCTGATTCATATATGAGTTTTGGCTCTACTCTTTTTTTATGATAAAAGGCAATCCAAATGCCTTGACATTTGAAGAGTTAGTCTCTATTCTATTGCAAGAAGATCAGACTAGATAGAATAGGTCCATTATGCGTGTTGTAGATCAAGCTTTCCTATCTAGTCAGAAGGGCAAAGGTAAATGGAGCTCATCTACTAGTAAGCAAAAATATGCAAATGTTGCACATTTGAAGAAGGAAGACAAAGATGAGAAGAAATCAAAAAAGCAAAAATTCTTTTGCAAGTACTGTAAAGGAAATGATCATGTCATAAAGAACTGTCTAAACTGGCTACAAAAGAGGCTGGAATGTTTGTTGCCGAGACCTCTACACTAAAAATAGAGTCTGCTAATCTTGTGTAGAATGAAGAATGGACATTTACTATTGTTTGCAGTTTTGACCCATCTTCTCATTAGCAGTGTATGTCTACAGTAGACTTAGATGTTTGCTACATTGACAGTGGGGCAACCAAACATATCAACTTGGAGCATAGTTTCTTCACTTCACTTGAGCCTGCCCCTACAGGGAATATTTTCACATGTGCCAACAACTCCTCTTATCCTGTTATGGGATTTGGTAAGATCATTTTGACTACTGCTGATGGTAGTTCTTTTACATTGTCGAATGCTTTATTTGTGCCAGGGATCAAGAAGAATCTATTATAAGTTTCAGCTTTAGCCAAAATTGGCTTGGTTGTGAAATTTGTTGATGAGAGATGTACAGTTCATGATCTGTCAAATGGCGACATGATTATTGCTTTTGGCATTTTATGTCATGGGCTGTATAAGCTCATAGGTTATGAAAAATCTGTGAATGATTCATCATGTGCAATACATGTTTCTCAAGCTATGTCACATGCAAAGCTTTGACATGCATGCTTTGGTCATCTAAATTTTGCTAGTTTGCTATGCCTGCAGAAATCTGAAATGGTGTCCTCTTTGACCAAACTTGAGGCACCTAGTAAACATATATGTGAAGGCTGTATTTTGGGCAAAATGCAGTGTTCCTCCTTCCGAACAGATGGTTCAGTTCAAGCTACTAAGAAATTGCAGCTTGTTCATAGTGATATTTATGGTCCTATGCAGACACCTTCTTTTGGGAACTATCTTTACTTTGTGAATTTCATCAATGACTTTTCTAGGCAAGCATAAGTATATCCATTGAAAGCAAAGTCTGAAGTGTTTATTTGCTTCAAACAGTTTTTGGTTTTGGTTGAAAATTTGTCAGCATGGAAAATGTGCACCCTCGGTTTTGATCGAGGGGGGAATATATATCTTCTGAATTTAATGCATTTTTGGCTGAACGTGGAATAAAACATCATTGCACAGTGTTTTGTACACCTCACCAGAATGGAGTTGTTGAACGAAAGAACCTGTCACTCATGGAGATGGCGAGGTATATGTTCAAGAGTCAGGCATTACCACATAGTTTCTGGCTTCAAGCTGTTATGTGTGCAGCATATGTACTTAACAAGTGCCCCACCAAAGCGCTATTGTCTATCACTCCATATGAGGATTGGCATGGTCGCAAACCATCTATTGCTTATCTACGTGTTTTTGGTTGTTTGGCATATGCATTAGTGCATGAACAACATCGTAGGAAATTGGATGATAAAGCAATGAATTGTATTTTTATTGGGTACAATTTTGAAAGCAAAGGCTATCGTTTGTATCATTCACATACTAAATGCATTATGGTTAGCCATGATGTTGTTTTTGTGGAAGATGCTATTAAGCCATTACTTTTATGTACTAAGGAGACATTTGTTAGTTCCAAAGACATGTATGTGCTGCCTCTTTTTATAGATGGAGAGTCTAGTGTTGGTCCTAATGAGGCAACTTCTCAGCCTTTACAAGTTTCATGTGATGATGCAGATCATTCCATTTCTTATGGAAATTTACATGATGCACTTGTTGATGAGAGAGCTAATATTGAGGAGGCCAAAACTATGCCAAAATGATTGGTGTAGACTTTGCATGACAACAAATTAGATGCACCTCTACCATATCGTATTCGTTCACGCTCTCATAGTGCCTCTTTTTCATCAAATTTCTATGCTATGGCTACCTCTAGTCTCTATGATGGGCATGAGCCTGTTTCATTTTATGAAGCACAAAATTCTGAAAATTGGATGCTTGCTATGCAATCAGACTATGATGCTATCATAAAAAATGGTACTTGGTCTTTATGTGACTTGCCTCATTGCAAGAAGGCCATTGGCACTAAGTGGGTATACAAGTTGAAGCATAAGCATGATGGAACTGTTGACATGTATAAGGCTAGGCTTGTTGCAAAGGGTTATGCGTAGGAAAGAGGCATTGATTTTGATGGGACCTTTGCACCTACATGCCAAATGACTACTATTCGTAGCATATGTGCACTTTGCAGCTCATCATGGTTGGAATGTACATCAATTGGACATTAAAACTTCATTTTTGAATGGTGACTTGCATGAAGAAGTGTATGTTTTTTAGCCCCATGGCTTTGTGTATAAAGGGCATGAAAAACAAGTGTGCAGGTTAAAGAAGGCATTATATGGTTTAAAACAAGCACCACATGCTTGGTATGAAAAGATAGATGCCTATCTGATTGCACATGATTTTGAGAGCAGTCCAATTGAGAGCACCTTATACGTTAAGCGTGCAAATGATGTGCTTCTGATCATTGTAGTCTATGTTGATGACATGCTACTCACTCGTCCTATTGAGAAGCACATTGCTAATTTTAAGGCTGATTTCCATGCCTCATTTGAGATGTCAAATTTGGGGCACTTGCATCGTTATTTGGGCATTTAGTTTTTGCAAATTGATGGGGGAATAGCTTTGTATCAAACAAAGTATATTGACACATTATTGCAATGTTTTGGCCTTGAAGAGTGTAAGCCTATTGCCACTCCTATGGAGACATGTTTACAATTGAGTCTTCATGATGCTCGAGATGCATTTGATGTTATTCTTTATCAGCTTTGTATCAAGCAAAGTATATTCACACATTATTGCAACGTTTTGGCCTTGAAGAGTGTAAGCCTATTGCCACTCCTATGGAGACATGTTTACAATTGAGTCTTCATGATGCTCGAGATGCATTTGATGCTATTCAGTTTTTTGTCTCACAGACGAGTAGGAATATGCATTGCCCATGTGTCAAACATTGGTAGGTGGTTAAGCGCATCTTTCTCTACTTGAGTGGTACCCGAATACTTGGCTTGTTTTATCCCAAGGGGGGATCACTACTGTCAGTTTACATGCTTTTTCTGACTCTGATTGCACTGGTTGCTATGACACTCATGTGTCCACTAATGGCTTTTGCTTCATGCGTGGTAGCTCATGTATATCTTGGTTGAGCAAGAAGGAGCCTACTGTGGCCACTTCGGTTGTGAGGCTGAGTATAGGGAAGCTTTCATAGTGATTGTTGAGTGTGTGTGGCTCAGATGCTTTATGGCTGATTTGGGTGTTGGTCAGTCTTCTACCACCACCATCTTCACTGACAGTCAGAGAGCATTGGAAAATGCGAGGAACCCTCTGTTTCATGCTCGCACTAAGAACATTGAGGTGTAATATCATTATGTCAGGGAGAGGTTCTCTCCTAGAGAGATCAGCTTGGCATATGTGCCCACGCAGGAGAACATTGTAGTCCTTTTCATGAAGGCTATGCCTACATAGAACTTTGAAGCTTTCTGCAAAGCTTTGGGCTTACTTCCTTTTGTGGATTGATTCCACATAGCTTGGCACTCCCTTATACATGAGTGCCAACTCCTTGTTCACTCATCACTCCTAGGGGGGATTTGTTGATATATTTAGGTAGTGATGTGTGTGAACACACTAGGACCACCAGGGCACTTTTTCCCTCTTTAGGAGGTTTTTTCCCGCCATCTTGCATATATGTGTGTTGCCCTAACGGGTCACTTATCTTTGTACATTTCTAGTGGTAATACATTCAGTATCGTGTGTTGTGCTCCAAGCTTCTCGTTCTTCCTTGTGCTGTTCGCATTCTTTCCCAGATGTCTAACTCCAACAATTGGTAGTATGGAGACCTTCAATGCACATATAGACACACACACACACATAAAAGAGAAATCATGCATGTATGCACATGCATATAGTGTGAGATCACATTTATAGGCCCCTTTTAAAAAGTGACCTTGTTCACACTCTTATGATCATCCTATTTAAAAAAAAATTATAAACCCTCATTTTGTGTCTGATTTGAGTGCAAAAATATCCTATCAGAAGATAAAGGATTAGAGAATCAATTCAAAAACTCAAAGCTCCTTAGCTTTCACATAAGTGGAGTAAAATACAATAAATTGGAGCTTATGTCCATATTTCTAAGAGGCGGGCTTCATGTATAAGTTGGCACTTTGAGGGTAAAATTTGGGACATTTTTCTAGCCTGCTTGGTTGGTTCTTTATTTAGACATGTCTAACTTGCTTGTTTGCCTCAAATCATCAAAAACCCATCGGTCTTCTCTCTCTCTCTCTCGCTATTCAAAATCAATTGGTGAGTTTCCATCTCCAATAGAGCGCTATGTGGTTGGGAGGTGAATCCACTATACCATCTCATTGTCTTGGGTATGAATCCTCTATCGACAAGATCATGGGGCAAAAAAAGTTTAAAACATCCTCTTTAATGGTGGAGTAATCATCTTGATAGCTTTCACCCCCTGACTCCTTTGAATCTTCCACTTAATTGTATCCACTTGGGTAATCCATCTCGTTAAATACCTTCTCAAGAGAGTAATAGAATTATTTCTTGATTGACATGGGGTCATTGAACTCTTCTTTGAGATCTTCTTCCATTTCCTTCCCTTTCTCCGAACAATTTCGAATTTGTTATTATCTATTCATTATGGTATTTCCTATGGTATCCAATGGGAGAGTGGTAGCCACAACAATCAATATAGCTTCAAGGAGGAGGAGGCAAGGCCACATTCTTCACTCACAATGATGTTTGCCTTGACTAGGCCTTCATTTTCTCTTTCTCAAATTGGATTTTGTTCTTAAGGGGACGCTCCTTGATCTTGTGGCTCGAGTGCCACAATGGAAACACACACTAGGGAGATTCTTGTAAATGGACCCTTGCTTCAATGTTTCCTTTGACCCAAGGTAAGTGCTAATGGACTTTGGTGAATATCTATTCAAATCCACTTCTGCAAATTTGAAGATGCCATTATGTGTTCAACGAAAGGGGACAACCCTTCTAAGTTTGTCTCCTCATGTCCACTTTAGTAGCAAAGGGATAACCAACTATAGTTACAATTTCATTAATAAAGTTGTAGAGCTAATAAGCAGGGTTGAACAACTCTATCCATAAGAGGTAGTTTGTAGGTTGCCATTTGTTTGATCCAAACTTTGAAAATCATTTCAAGAGACACATGGTAATTATAAAGCTTTATTTCGTACCCATATGAAGGCCTAGAGGTTCATATGTTCGTCCTCAAGAACCAAAAGAGCATGGTTGATTGGCAAGATTTAACATCTCTTGATTATAATGCTCCTTGAAATCCACTCTTTTATGAACTAAGACCCAAGGATCTCAATGCAGAGCACCACCCAAAAATTTTTCAATGAGAGGAAGGCTTTAGATGCTCCAATGATTGAATCGAGGTCTTCATGCCTTGTAAATTCCCTTCAAATGAAAAAAGTCTCAACATGAAAAATAAAAGCCCTTCACTTTTCTCCAACATTAGGGAAATAAAAAACAGGTTTATGTTTTGAACATCGTTTTCTCCACTAGCTATTTTTAGTTTTCTTTGGAATCCATGTGGACATGTTGGATTATGCATTAGGAGAAAGTGGATTTGACAATAAGCATGAACAAATGTAGAAAGGCTTGTTTTGAGACTTAGTGTAGCCTATACATAAACAATATGATGTTACAGGATGATGAAATCATGGATATAACTCATTTGTCTTATTGTTGTAAACATTTTCTTCTTAGGCATAAAATACTACTATTGGATAGACTGGACAATTGAACTCATCATACGGAGCTTGATATTTACACAGTAGCATCATTCATCCCCGTTGTTGACAAGCTTAACAAAGGTTGGGATGTGCAGTGGACTCCACATCAGTGGAAATACATATTTAAGAGCATATGGGCATTTCCCTTGTTCATCAACCACTCTCTCTATTATGTCGGATTATTCATAACGGTGTTTGAATTGGAAACAAAGCTAAAAGGTTGAATTATAATATAAGAAGGTGTTTTTTGTGGCAAGAGGAGGATCTTGCTCATCTTTTCATCAATTGTGATCATGCATAGAGATTTTGGAGATCATTCAATAGTTATTGCTCCATTGCTGGAACCTCCAAGCTTGGTGATAAAGAGATCCTATTGGGAGAAAGCAACATAATGGATGTAATTGTTTGGCCATTATGGACATCCCAGATAATCTAGAGCATTTGGACATGAGGAACCACAAGATTTTCAGTACTATTCAAAGAAACTTCTTCTATGATTGTATCATTGAAATGAAAAGAATTGGGAGATTTTGTATTAGTTTTATCTCTGATGCTCCTCTGAAGCATGATAGTTTCAAGTATATCAATTGTAATAATCAGTCTATGAGATGGAGAGATAAACTCCTATCTTTGTACTCTGATTTGAGAATCACCATCTATTACTTCCTGTTTTGAGGGTTGTATTTTTGTGATGGGGGCCTGCCTTTCCTTTGCATAAATGTAACATTTTGTATTAATATTCAACATTAACTTTGTTGTCTTCAAAAAAAAAAAAAAAAAAACATGAATAGATACAAATCGTTTTGGACTGTGTGGTAGTAAGCCTTGAACGCCATGGGATAGAGTGCCTGGGTTCAAGTCCCCATATTCAGTCCTACGAGCCTTCTGAGGTATCCAAATGTATGGATGCTTCTATCTTACGAGGTTGGTGTGTGTCTTTCATTCATTGTACTCTCTCCACAAAAAAAAAAGAAAAAAAAAGAGAGTAGCACGCAGGAGTGCACATCGTGGAAGAGATCCATCCTTCCACGCAGAACTTGCAAATAGTTGCCATTCCATTCGAATTCTTTTGGGAACTATTTGCATTCTGAGCGAGAGCAGAGAGGAGGTAAGCATGCAACATTCCTTGTGCGGACAATACCGAGCCTGCCATTGTCTGAAATCCTTCGTTAAGGCAATCATCGATCCTGCCATTGTCTGAAATCCTTTGTTAAGGGCAAGCTTAAGCCTGCCATTGACCGAAATGCTTCATTAAAGACAATCTAAGCTTTCCGTTGGCTGGATGTTTCTGGGGTTGCCTGAGCTGGCGTTTCTTTTGGTTATGCAGGTACAGCGAGCTTGGGTCTGAGGAATTTCTTTTGAAGCGCTTCCTTTCATGGCTGGGTTGACGCTACCTGCTTCAAGGAGGCTTGGATCAGCTTTGCAAGCGTTAATTCCTGTAACAGTGCAGTCAAGAGGCTTTCAGACGTACTCTTTACCCGAGCTAGCTTACGATTATGGGGCGTTAGAGCCGTACATCAGTGGCGAAATTATGGAGCTGCATCACAGCAAGCATCATAAAACATATATCACGAACTTCAATGCAGCGCTGGAAAAACTCCATGATGCTAAGGATCCGCAATCCATCGTTGCTCTCCAAAGTGCATTGAATTTCAATGGGGGAGGTTAGTATATTTCAATTTCACGTGTCAATTATGAAGACCTTGTTATCGTCTGATTGACTCTGACGAAGTCATTTCTTGTTTTAAAGGACACATCAATCATTCAATTTTTTGGAAGAACTTGGCTCCAAAGAATGTGAGTCTGTGTAATGACTTTAACTGTTTCGTTTTGGTTTTGTTCATGCAATCTTTTTTGTTCGAAGGACTTGCATGGAGAAGTATTTTCATTTATTTATGTATAGGATTTTCTTTTAGTCCAGTTGTATACATCTGACCGTTATGTTTGTTGGAATAGGTCAGTCATTTAGTCTTTTGGCAATTTAACATTGGTTATGTACATAATATGCATTGATCTTCAAAATCTCTCTCTCTCTCTCTCTCTCTCTCCCCGTCCTTTGTTTTGTTTTTCTCTCTGGTTGTTTTGGACTCTCAAATTTCAGATGGAATAAAAGGGTGAACTTGTGCATTTACTTGAAGCCAGAAGCTTTTCATCAATGCTTATAAGATTCTGATCTATCATTTCAGGGAGCTACTCTTGAGTGTTGCTATGTATGATTTGAACTTGAATGTGAACATGTGTAACCGATATTAAATCACTGAAATTAATCTGCACATGCACATGAACAGTAGAACTGAGAACCTTTGGAGGGCCTACGAGCTCAATTTGTCATATCTTCAAAGTACTCTTTAAATTAAATTAATTTTTTTTTTTTTGGTTTTTTTGTTTTGTATTTGCATTTTCTAAGTCTATTTTTGGTTTTAATTTTTGAATATATATTCTTTGAGTAGTCTGCTTCTGAATATGTTTATTTTGATTTGGAAGATTCATTAGTTCAACTAGTTGAATTTTCCAATTAATTTTTCAGATTTAAAAATTTGCAGTTGTATTTCCACCTGAATATCTATATCTCCTTTTTGATGTGGCTTTTCAACTGGTTTTGAGTTTTAATGTATTTGCACCTGAATATCTACGTCATGTTGGATGTGGCTTTTCAAATGGCTCAAATTTGGATTTCAATTTTCTTATGTCTACATATGAACTACCTGAGCAGTTTTTTTGAATTTTTTATGATTTATCTTAAGTTTCTTCTTTTTGATTGTTTGAATTTTTTATGATTTATCTTAAGTTTCTTCTTTTTGATTGTTTTTTTTGAACTTTCCTTATTATATTGTCTTTTTTATTTCGAGGAGGAAAATATGCAGGTAGTTAGATTATTGGAAGTTGGTAGATAGATCATAGGTTGGAAGTTGGTAGATAGATCATAGGTGTATATATATAGAGAGAGAGAGGATAAATAAGTAGGTGGGTAGGTGGGTATGTCTGTAGGCAGGCAGCTAACTACCTAGCTAGTTACTTATCTAGTTGCAACGTAGCCACCTAACTAGTTAGTCAGGTAGGCAGATAGCTAGATACTGATAGACGAAGCCAGAAAGATAGAAAGACAGGGAGTAATGTGGTAGAAGAAAGATATCAAGATCCATCATTGCTCAATATTAAGTATATAGAAATTTATGTGTTCTTATGCATTTTGATGTTTTTGTACCATGAATATATAAAAGTGTTTTGCATATATTGCATGTACTTCAGGTGAAATTAAAAAAATATAAAATAAATGATTGTGAGTGAAGAAAAATTGCAATTTTATTTTGGTTTCTTCAAATCTCTATGATATAAAAAATTCAAATCTCTCCTTTGCACCATGCTTGAAAGTAAGGCAATTCACCTGAGAGAGATTTCTGAGGTACTTGTACAGTTTTTTAATCGTCAAGGCAAAAAAATCTTGAAGAGGAAGATCTCAAGGAGGCCTAACTTGTTCACAGTTGAAGAGTTGCTTCAAGCTACTTTCTGTTAATTTCTCAGATTCTCCGGGCCTTCAAAAAAGGGCCAAGGCTCATCTACTTGAAGAGGTTTTAGGATTTGACTTGAGGCCAAATTTAGAGCCCCTTGTTGTTCCTGGATTGTTGATCTTAATCTACCTCTTGTAGGTTGGTTCAAATTGTCTTTTTGGATTTTTCCACTTGTTGGTTTCTTCTTGGCTCCTCCTTTGTGGCTGTGCCTGGGCTCTGTGGTGTATGTTGAATATGATGGCAGGTTATGCCTTGTATTTTTTGAACCCCCCCTTGTTAGCCGAGTAGATCTATCTCAGTTCATTAATCATTGAGCTTTTAGGTTGCTTGACTAGATTTTGAGGTATATTCATGCAGCTTATCCTTTTCAAAGGGAGTTATAACTTAGATCTCAGTGCTTGCCAAGGATCCTCCAGCTACAAGCGGAGGTGTTTCCTAATTTTGCCTTCAATGGGCTTCTGCATTTTCTTTTCACATTCCCTAGTGTTTTCACCCATCCCATTGGGTTTAGGTAGTCTGTGTCTGCATCTGTTCATATGTCTGTAATATGTGACTTGTCACTTCTGGATACCTAAATATTCTGTGCTATTAAGGTGGTTAAAGCTGTGGAATGTAGGAATTGGATGACTGCTGAAGCTATTGATCTTGAAATATTTTGTAGCAAGGTGGTGGCGAGGGTCCACAAGGTCCACTGGCTTCAGCGATATCTACCCAATTTGGTTCTGTGGAGAAGTTGATTACAAAGATGAACTCATCTGGAGCTGCTGTTCAGGGATCAGGATGGGTGGTATGCCCCTTCCCATGCACATGCACAAACACACACACCAAACCTCCCCCCCCCCCCCCCCCCCCCCCCCCCCCCCCCCCCGGGCGGCCCCCAACACACACACAAGGAAAAAAACTGCACGTGCACACACACGCACATGTGTGCACCCACACCATAACTATGTGCAAATGGGCTTGTGCATCTGAACACAATGCGTGCATGGATGTTTCCTCTTTATATGTTCACACATATGCCTGTATAGAAGTGTGCAGAAATGCATACATATGCTAGTTTATGCTACATGCAATGAGCATAAGCTTGGGCGTCTGTATGTAGTATGCGCGTATGTACATCTATACCTGCATGCATAGATGTGTCACATCTATTATGTATGCAGATATGTTCATGCTTAGCAAGGGTCCTAATGCACATCCACATGTCATGCATTCACAAGCATGCATCATGTACATATATGCCTGCATGTGTACCTGTCACATGTATTATGTATGCATATATGTACATGCTTACATGCTTAGCTGGTGTACCGTGTCCTAATGCACATGCAGTGTCAAGCAATAAGCATTCAACAGTGTTACATGCATGTGCACACGTGTGCAAGTGTGGGCATGCACAAACCCCTATGTACACATGTGCATGCATTTACTGCATCTCGTGTATATGCACAGATACATGTGTGCACACTGCACATTTACCACATTTTGTGTACATGTCACATTTTAACATGCATGACATAGACACTGTCAAGTGTCACACACATATATAGATATATATACTTGTATGTGTTAGTATGTTACCAAGGCTATTCCTTGACAAACAGTGGCTAGGGTTGAATAAGGAGCTGAAACACCTTGTGGTTGAGACAACGGCAAATCAGGTAAAATCTTGTTTTTGATAGATCATTGTAAGATGGTTGAACTGGAATTTTGGTTTAATATGTAAATTGATCTTATGTTTTTCTACAGGATCCTTTAACAAACAAAGGATTGATCCCTTTGTTGGGTATCGATGTATGGGAACATGCATACTATCTACAGGTAATTTATGGGCTTGCTTTTCTCTTAGGTAACATTTGAATAATGTTCCATAATCTTCGTTTCTTATTTCAGTACAAGAATGTTCGCCCGGACTATTTGAAGAACATTTGGAATGTAATCAATTGGAAGGATGTGAGTAGTAGGTATGAAGAGGCTTTGTAAATTTTCCTCTGAGCAGCTGAGGTCATTGTCACATTTTTCTTAGTTTCTAAATCCTCCGGTAGAAAGGTTCTGTTCTAGTTTTCTCCTACACTTTCAATAAAGGTCATACTCTCTGGAGCTTACTGGGATTCTTTCTGATTCCAATGGCTCAAAGATCCTGCATCTGCTTTATTCATGAGATAGTGTAAGAGGATTTGCGTTTGCAACTAAGAATCACATTATATATGGTTTCACTGTGATTAGCAAATTGATACTTTTATCCTGTGTCTCCAGTTGTTTTTCTCTTTTGTGTTATTTGTTTTCACCTTTGTGCATGTTGGTCTGCTTGTTGTAATATGAGTAACATGATCAAACAACATGAAGGGTTTGCTCAATTCATTAGCTCAAAACTTGATAATAGTTGTTAGAACAATAGTTGCACCATCTTAGTCAGTGGTGTTATATGTTGTCAAAGCATCTCATAGGGTTTTACTGTGTTGCAGATTGCACCTATTAAAGTTGTGTCAGCAAGTGTACTAACTTTATTTATATTATTGTTCTTATTTTTATAAACGTAAGGATAATAATTAATTGACTGTTTAGGAAAGTTGTATGATACCCTCGGCTGATGTTTGGGGCTTTTTTATGAAATTAATTTTGGTTTGTAGTATGTTTCAAGCACATTAGTGGGATTTTAAGTTTCTATATTTTTTGATACATCTCTTAGCAAACTCTTCAGTCTCTTCTCATATATCATGACAGAGATTTGCAGCCCTATTTCTAACTGTTTCAGATGAGACGACTGATGCACTACAATATTTTCATACGAATAGAAAATTATGGGAGTTCACAAACATACTGTCTGAGCCTTTTGTGGATTTTATGTTGTGAGTTCACATGTACAAAGTCAAGAGGAGCCTGTGCCCTGAAGCCCTTAAAAGAGAACAACTAAAAACATTGTGCTAGGGTAGCATAGGAGAACTTGGACAGCATTTTGGAATTTGTGTCTGGAATTTAGCGATCTCATAAAGATTATCATTGGATCAAACTGTTGCATTTTGAAGATTAATTTGTATTTCAATCAAGCCCCTTCATAATCAGTTGGGGCTCTAGTGTACATGAAGAGGCTAGAGGATATTGATGCTTCCTTGAAGGAGTGTATTGATTTGGAGGATATCTTGGCCAAGGATTTGGAGTTATCCCGTATCTCAGCAAAGTCGGATTTTCTTTCAATGGCTTCATCCCACACCCCATTAGTGGGTACTCAGTGTACAAAAAGATTGGGGTACAGACACATGCATCATCTAGGTCATCTTACCATCATCCTATAAGGATGCCCATGATTAGGAGATGCCCTCCTCAGGGAGGAGTTTCCCATGTACCCCTACTATCTTATGCGAGACCAGAAATGGAAGGGTTAGCACTCAATGCCACTTAGAACTGAAAGGGACTAATCATTTAACGGAAAATTGTCATTACAATTGACAATGAAATAAGATTGCCCTATCAGTACCCTTACAGGTCCTATGCCTATCCTAGAGAACAATCTAGGGAGGCTTAGAGATATCCTCAGTATTAACCTTCCCCACAGTCCAACAAGATTAACCTTCCCCACAGTCCAACAAAATCAACCTTCCCCACAGTCCAACAAAATTAACCTTCCCCACAACCTGTCCTAAGATAAACACCTCAGCCTTAGAATATCATGCTAGTTAAATATGCCCAATTTGAGGTTAACCTAGAATGTGCTAGTACTAGTAGCCCCAGATATGAAATGATCCAACTAGGGATAGGACAGTGAGTACTTTGAGTACTATCACTATGAGGAACCTTCCACTCACAATGAGAGCTCATATGAGCAACAATATGAAAAGTATGAAAATTATCTAGACCCATAGGGAGTGTATATATGCGAAACTACTGTATGCAAATCCTAGTGCTTCTCTAGCTTGCCAAGACCTAAGACTACCACCTCTTTAGTGACCATGCTATCAATGTGGTGAATGTGGTGCAGATCTTTTCATCAAAGATTGTCCCATGCTAAGTCCACATCCTCTGAGAAAGTGGGAAGGATATTGCATTAATTGTAAGAAGGAACATATCTTGAAAGACTATCCAAGATTGTCCCAGGCCGTTAAGGCAGGTGGTTGGGCCTCTCGCCTCTTGAGGCGGGGCCGAGGGTTCAATCCTTGCCGGCAACATGTAAGGGACATGTATAACCTGGAATGATGAAGCATGTGGCTGATGTGCCATCGCTTGACTAGTCCTGCGGTAGTTGTGACCGCCGTTCAACCCAGTCTTGTAAATCCTTGTTCTTGTGGGATAAGGGGGGTCCCATGGGTACTATGCCCTTCCTTGTATAGTTGCAATTTCAAAGTTAAAGCCCGGGGAAGTAGGCCTCGACCGAACCTCCATTAGAAAAAAAAAAAAAGACTATCCAAGAAGTCCAATAGTGCTACCTTAAGTTGGTAAGGCTTTCCTCTCTCTTGGTGGGCAATACTGGTAGAGGCAAGGGCCATGCTCTCTAGAGTAGGGTTGTCTGGCATTCAAACTAGTCTTCTCATTTGGTCTTAGGGCCATCCCTTCCCAGTGCCTAACCTTAATGGGCCTTTAGACTTTGTCATTCCTAGTAGGTGCTAGGCATTCAACACCTACTTGTGAGGGATTTTTTGTTTTGGGGGGGGGGTTTCCATGGGTGCTATGCCATTAACTGTTGTACTTTCCATTAAGCTATCATGAAGAGTAGAACATAAGATTGAATTTCCTTTAATAATAAAAAAAAGATTATCCAAGAATCCTAATAACACACAACCACCTACTCAGGTCAATGTCATAGAAGTAATTGACCCCTTTGTGAGTGAAATAGAGTATGTGGTGCGGCGTGCCTATAAAGGCCATAACACAAGCCCAAGTCAAAAGACGAAACTAGAAAGTAGTGGAGAGAGTCTAGAAGTTCCAAGAATCAAACTTTCAAGTAACCCATACTTGTAATAATAGAAGATTCATTGGAATCCTCGAAGTCATCTTTGAGAAGGCACAAAAAATGGAAGGATAGAATGGGAAAAAAAAAGAAAATGGGCTAAATGAATTGAAGAATTGGAGAAGAATTAAAGGGAAGAATATGCACTACAAAATTTAAGGAAAACTTCTCAAAAAATGATGGAAAGAACAAAGACAACATAGGTAAGGATGTACATGAAGATGAACAAACACAAAACTGTTGATATATTTAGGTAGTGATGTGTGTGAACATAGGTAAGGATGTACATGAAGATGAACAAACACAAAATTGTTGATATATTTAGGTAGTGATGTGTGTGAACACACTAGGACCGCCGGGGCACTTTTTTCCCTCTTTAGGAGGTTTTTTCCCCCCGGCTTGTATATACGCTTATTGCCCTAATGGGCTACTTATCTTTGTACATTCTCTAGTAATACATTCAGTATTGTGTGTTGTGCTCCAAGCTTCTTCTTCTTCCTTGTGCTGTTCGCGTGCTTCAGCAGACGTCTAACTCCAACAATTGGTATCAGAGCAGGACGTCGCTTCATCTAGGGCGCCGTCGACACTCCTCTGTTTGCAGTCTCAGAATCGTATGAATTTTGGTGAGCATACTCAGGGTGTTTCCGAGATCAAAACAACTTCGATCTGTGGTGCCGAAATCGCGATCTGAGCTCGTTTCGGCCTCCGAACGCTCTGTCGCAGTGCTTGTGTAGGCTATTTCGTCTTTTTGTGACAAAGGTATATACCTGTTTTTGTTCGCCAGTATAAACGTCTCAAAGTCTACTACAGGTTTAGCAGAACTCGTCTGGGCAGTTTCGTTCAACTTTTTGAGATATAGTCAATTTTTTGCATCAAAGTATTTTAGTCACCGGCCATGGCTAAAAGTAGTGATGTATTCCGTATGTTGGCTGTTGGGGATAAGTTGGATGGTACCAACTACCCATTATGGGCTTATATGATGCGACATGTATTGGTTGCAAAAGGATTGTGGAACATTGTGCCGGGTGTTGAAAGACGTCCTGTTACACCTGTAACAAAGGTGTAACAACAGGTACTACGAATACAGTTGCTGGAGCTGATGAAGATGGTGTCGAAGATGATATTGTGCAGATTCCTGTTCGTGCTACTGTTTTTGCTGCACCTATTACAGAGCAGATTCGTTGGGATGGCAGAGATGCCCAGGCACATGCATTGATAGCTTTGTCCGTCAAACGTGCCATTATTCCTCATATTTGCTCTTGCAGAACAGCTAGGGATGCTTGGGATACACTTACCACATTGTACCAAGCTAGGAATGAGGCTCGTGTTGCTTACCTCCGAAAACAGTTGGAGAGTGAGCACATGAATGAAGGTGAGTCTATGGACAATTTCCTAACGAAGATCAAAGATTTGAAGGAACAATTGATTTCTGCTGATGAGGTTATACCAGATAGCTCACTTGTGTAGACCGTTCTGAATGGTCTTCCTGATTCATATCAGAGTTTTGCTTCTACTCTTCGGTTGATGATGAAAGGCAATCTGAATGCCTTATCATTTGAGGAGTTAGTTTCTGTTCTGTTGCAGGAAGATCAGTCCAGGCAGAACAGATCCATTATGCGTGTTGCAGATCAAGCTTTCCTGGCTAGTCAGAAGGGCAAAGGAAAATGGAGCTCTTCTACTAGTAAGCAGAAATCTGGAAATGCTGCACATTCAAAGAACCAGGATAAAGATGAGAAGAAATCAGAAAAGCAGAAATTGTTTTGCAAGTACTGTAAAGGGAATGATCATATCATAAAGAACTGTCAAAAACTGGCTGCAAAAGAGGCAAAGGAAAAGGAGGCTGGAATGGTTGTTGCAAAAGCCTCTACTCCAAAAACAGAGTTTGCTAATCTTGTGCAGGAAGAAGAATGGACGTTTACTACTGTTTGCAGTTTTGACCCATCTTCTCATGAGCAGTGCATGTCTGCAGTAGACTCAGATGTTTGGTACTTTGACAGTGGGGCGACCAAACATATTACCTCGCAGCGCAGTTTCTTCTCTTCACTCGAGCCTGCCCCTACAGGGAATACTGTCACATGCGCCGACAACTCCTCTTATCCTGTTATGGGAGTTGGTAAGATCATTGTGACTACTGCTGATGGTAGTTCTTTCACCTTGTCAGATGCTTTATTTGTGCCAGGGATCAAGAAGAATCTGTTATCAATTTCTGCATTAGCCAAGATTGGCTTGGTTGTGAAATTTGTTGATGACAGATGTACAGTTCATGATCTGTCAAATGGCGATGTTATTATTGCTTTTGGCATTTTATGTCATGGGTTGTATAAGCTCATAGACTATGAAAGATCTGTGAATGATTCGGCATGTGCAATTCATGATTCTCAGGCTATGTCAGATGCAAAGCTTTGGCATGCACGCTTTGGTCATCTGAATTTTGCTAGTTTGCTACGCCTGCAAAAATCTGATATGGTGTCTTCTTTGCCCAAGCTTGAGGCACCTGGAAAACATGTATGTGAAGGTTGTATTTTGGGCAAAATGCAGCGTTCCTCCTTTCCAAAAGATGGTTCAGTTCGGGCTACGCAGAAATTGCAGCTTGTACATAGTGATGTCTGTGGTCCTATGCAGACACCTTCTTTTGGAAACTATCTTTATTTCGTGACTTTCATTGATGATTTTTTCAAGCATGCATGGGTATATCCATTGAAGGCAAAGTCTGAAGTGTTTTTGTGCTTCAAACAGTTTTTGGTTTTGGCTGAAAATCTGTCAGCATGTAAAATGGGCACCCTCCGTTCTGATCGAGGGGGGGAATATATGTCTTCTAATTTTAATGCATTTCTGGCTGAACGTGGGATAAACACCAGTGTACAGTGCCGTATACACCTCAACAGAATGGAGTTGCTGAACGGAAGAACAAGTCACTCATGGAGATGGCGAGGTGTATGGTCAAGAGTCAGGCTTTATCACATAGTTCTAGCTTGAGGCTGTCATGTGTGCAACATATGTACTTAACAGGTGTCCCACTAAAGTGCTGCAATCTATCACTCCATATGAGGCTTGGCACGACCGCAAGCCATCTGTTGCTCATCTGCATGTTTTTGGTTGTTTGGCATATGCATTAGTGCCTGAACAACATCGCAGAAAATTGGATGATAAGGTAGTAAAATGTATTTTTGTTGGGTACAGTTCTGAAAGTAAAGGCTATCGTCTGTATCATCCACAGACTAAACGCATTCTGGTTAGCCGTGATGTTGTTTTTGTGGAAGATGCTATTCAGCCATTGCTTTCATGTACCAAGGAGACATCTGTTAGCTCCAAAGACATGTATGATACTTTGACGCCTCTTTTTACAGGTGGACATTCTAGATTAGGAGGCAACTTCTCAGCCTTTGCAGGTTTCATATGATGATGTAGATCATTCCATTTCTGATGCAGATTTACATGATGCACTTGTTGATGAGAGAGCTGATATTGAGCAAGCAAAAACTATGCCAAAATGGCTGGTGCAAACTTTGCGTGACAGCAAATTAGATGCGCCTTTGTCATATCGTACTCGTTCAGGCTCTCATAGTGCCTCCTTTGCATCAGATTGCTATGCTATGGCTGCGCTTAGTCTCTGTGATGAGAATGAGCCTGTTTCTTTTGATGAAGCACAAAATTCAGAAAATTGGATGGCTGCTATGCAATCTGAATTCGAGGCTATAATGAAGAACGGTACATGGTCTTTATGTGACTTGCCTCCTGGCAAGAAGGCCATTGGCACTAAGTGGGTATACAAGCTGAAGCGTAAACCTGATGGTACAGTTGACAGGTATAAGGCTAGGCTTGTTGCAAAGGGTTATGCGCAGGAAAGAGGCATTGATTTTGATGAAATCTTTGCACCTACATGCCGTATGACTACTGTTCGGAGCATTTGTGCACTTGCAGCCCATCATGGTTGGAATGTACATCAGTTGGACATTAAAATAGCATTTGTGAATGGTGACTTGCATGAAGAAGTGTATGTTTTTCAGCCCCGTGGCTTTGTGTAGAAAGGGCATGAAAACCAGGTGTGCAGGTTAAAGAAGGCATTATATCGTTTAAAGCAAGCACTACGTGCTTGGTATGAGAAGATACATGCCTATCTGGTTGCACATGGTTTTGAGAACAGTCCAACTGAAAGCACCTTATATGTTAAACGTGCTAATGATGTGCTTCTGATCATTGTTGTCTATGTTGACGACATGCTTCTCAGTGGTCCTATTGAGAAGCATATTGCTGATTTCAAGGCTGATTTGCATGCCTCATTTGAGATGTCTGATTTGGGGCATTTGCATCACTATTTGGGCATTCAATTTATGCAAGTTGATGGTGGAATGGCTTTGTGTCAAACAAAATATATTGACACATTATTGCAGCGTTTTGGCCTTGAAGACTGTAAGCCTATTGCCACTCCTATGGAGACAGATTTATGATTGAGTCTCCATGATGCTGGAGATGCATTTGATGCTATTCTCTATCAGCAGACTGTTGGATGCTTGATTTACTTATGCATTACTCGGTCAGATATTCAGTTTGCTGTCTCACAAATGAGCAGGTTTATGCATTGCCTAGGAGTCATGCATTGGAAGGCGGTTAAGCGCATCTTTCGCCACTTGAGTGGTACTCAGTTACTTGGGTTGTTTTATCCCCAGGGGGGATCACTACCGCCAAATTTGCATGCTTTTTCTGACTCAGATTGGGCTGGTTGCTATGACACTCGTGTGTCCACCAGTGGTTTTTGCTTCATGCTTGGTAGCTCATGTATATCTTGGTTGAGCAAGAAGCAGCCTACTGTGGCCACTTCCAGTTATGAGGCTGAGTATAGGGTTGCTTTCACAGCGACTGTTGAGTGTGTGTGGCTCAGACGCCTTATGGCTGATTTGGGTGTTGGCCAGTCTTTTGCCACCACCATCTTCACTGACAGTCAGAGCGCATTGGCATTTGTGAGGAACCTTGTGTTCCATGCTCGCACTAAGCACATTGAGGTGCATTATCACTATGTGAGGGAGAGGTTCTCTGGTGGGGAGATCAACTTGGCATATGTGCACACACAGGAGAAGATAGCAGACCTTTTCAAGAAGGCTCTGCCTAGGGAGAAGTTTGAAGCTTTCCGCAAAGCTTTGGGCTTACTTCCTTTTGTGGAGTGATTTCCACATAGCTTGGCACTTCCTTATACATGAGTGCCAGCTCCTTGTTCACCGCATCACTCCCATGGGGGATTTGTTGATATATTTAGGTAGTGATGTGTGTGAACACACTAGGACCACCGGGGCACTTTTTTCCCTCTTTAGGAGGTTTTTTTCCTCCGGCTTGTATATACGCCTATTACCCTAATGGGCTACTTATCTTTGTATATTCTCTAGTAATACATTTAGTATTGTGTGTTGTGCTCCAAGCTTCTTCTTCTTCCTTGTGCTATTCGCGTGCTTCCACAGACGTCTAACTCCAACAAAAACCAGGGAGGAACAATTCTAGTAGGTCCTAAATCGGAAGAGAGAAACATGCTCTTAAAAGCCTATTAGTTGAGAATAGTGGCATGTTCAAGCCTGTAGCAACATAGTAAATCTTATCCAAGGGGGACTTGGACAAGGAACGCCTTGTGATGTATCAAAAATTAATTGCAGTTTCTTAAGCTTTGCTAGAAAAGCCATCATACCCCATTCCCAGTACTTGGATCCTCGAGGTAGAATTCCTAGAATGTATTCAATCTAAAGGATCGGTCACAAAAGAGAAGAGATGGAAAGTGAAAAGAATGGATCTCACTTGGGTACGGTTTTATAGGATGCGAAAGATGACATAAGTTCCATGGTACTAGAAGTAATAAGATTTTGGTTTCAAGAACTTTGGGAAAAAGTTCAAGAACTATGATGGAAGAAAGAATATCCTTTGGAAAATTGCTTTGTTTTGGAAGGTAATTTGAGGCCAAGCATAATATTGTTGGAAGTGAGATGGGTCGCAATAATAATATTCACAGTTTTATAGGATCTTCCAACAAATGAACCTTAGCATACACACCTTAAGAATAAAAAATAGATGAATGAGAAGTAGAGAGAGAATACACAACTTGTCCAAGTGTATAGTAAGCTAGATGCTTACCTACGCTACCTTGATTGACTGAAATGATTACAAAATGTAGATGACTATAAAGCTGAATGTATGCTGAATATACATACAAAATCTGGATCTAAGCAGAATTTTGGGAACTAGATACAAGAGTTTGTTCATAAAGTGCCTAAGAGGTATGAAGAGTGTGTATGTGAGTTTGGAGTGAATAGAAACAATTGAGAACTATTTGTACAGCAAACCCTAGATTGAATAACAAGAAAGATTCCTCCTTGTGTAGCAACAAAGGAAGAAGAGCTGAATATAGACTTGCTACTCACAAAATTCAGCAAGAGCTGAATGGTTGGCTCCAAAATCTCCTTCAAAGTTGTACCAAAAGTTAGGGCACACCACCTCTAGAAGTTAGTAACCTCAGAACTAGAAGTTAGGGCACACCTCCTTTAGAAGTTAGTAACCTCAAAGCTGTACAAATAGTTCTCAACTATTTCTATTCACTCCAAACTCACATACACACATTCTTTATACCTCTTAGACACTTTGTGAACAAACTCGTTTATCTAGCTCACAAAATTATGCTTAGATTCAAATTTTGTATGTATATTTAGCATACATTCAGTGTAGTCATCTACATATTTTGTAATCAATTGTGGATATGAAAAGAAGACGAACAAGAAAAAAAGAGATTTGAAATTGTTAGCCCATAAAAGAAGGAATAAAGGAAGATGGAGGACCCTACCTACATTCTATAAATGTTTCTAGATGAGGCTTTTGAACCCTATGGTTAGACAAAGATTTTAGTCATGATGGATGTTTATATGAAGGAGCATGTGAAAATCATGAAAAAATGTGTGGATGAAGATGGGTATGACCTAAATCTATTCATGGTTATGATTTGGGGGGAAGAATCCCCAGGAATAGAAGTAGAATCTATTATTATGAAGCGAAAGTTTGAATCCAAAGAAGTATATTTTCATGCTATAGGATCCAACCATAATTCTCAAGAGAAGAAACACCCATAGAGGAATACCCACATGATGAGATTCCTAACACAAAGAAAAGGAATGCAAAAGAAGTAATTTTGTAAGTTTTGAGGATCCTCATAACTCAAAAAAATTGAAAATAGAAGAGTGGAAAATTGCCATACAAAATGCCTATGTGAGCAACTATAGGGGGAATGATATATGAAAATAAGGAACAAACAAATAAATTCATATTAATGGTTGAAAAAGGCAAAGAAAGATGCACATTCATAGGCAAAGATGTATATGAAGAGGAAGATGAAAATTCATTGACTTGCTAAGAGGATTTTGAGATGTTAAAGATATCAAGGGATCTGGAAATTTGCTCACACAAAATATTGATGACCCCTAATGCTAAACCTACCAAACAAAGACCATACACCTATAATGATGTCTACTCAAACAAGATAAAGAAGGAGATGGACAATTTGTTAATTGTAGAATTTATCCACAAGACGGAGCACACTTTAATGGATGTCACATATTGAGGTAGTTCCTGTCAGGGGAGCACTAGATTGTGCTCTCTGACTACAATAGACAAGATTTTGGAAATACACTTGTGATTACAAGAACACCCACGTAGGTAAAATGATACAAGAATATGTGATCGATACAAGAATATGTGATCGATACAAGATATCCCACAACCCGAGACCGATAGGTATGGAAAACTAGACTAGAGATGATATAGGAGATCCCACAACATAGGATCGTAGGTAGGAAACAAGGTCTCTGGATTACAAGAACTCCCCTCTAGGAGATGGACTAGATATAAGAAAGAACTCGACAAGATCTCATACTACGAGATTACAAGAGGACAAGACTAGATGTCCAAGATACAAGACTAGACAAGACTCGAACAAGGAACAAGACAAAAAGAGGAACTTGAACTTAGAGAGTACTTAGTCACGACTCCTTGATCTTCCAAGACTGGTATTGGCAAGACTAAGAATGAATATGGCCAACCCCTCCTTATATAGTTTTTCAAGGGCGGTTACCAAAGGCGGTTATGACCTGATGATATCATCGATGATATCATCAACTGTAAACAAGACCTTCGCGTGTCAGAATTCAGCAGACAAACAGTCGATCTTGGGGTTTTGGCACGTTCCGGACGCAATGGAAGCATTACTTTGTCCAAAATTTGAGCCAATCATGAGACATATGAAATTCACATGTAATCTAAGCTTTAAGATGGTTTTCTTTGTGTCCATGACATCACCTTCCCCTCAAGCGATGAGTTCCATGAGGAGCGGTCATGTTCTCTAGCTTGGGTTTCATTGGATTCTTCCTATGGAATTCACGAACCTTGATTTTTGCTCTTTGAATATTTTCTGTAAGTTCCCAAGTACGATCGCTGACATCATACCCCTTCCAATGAATAAGGTATTTCAATCTTCCTCCGGATATTCTTGAATCAAAGACATGCTCAACCTTGAATTCTTCATGATCTTTAATCATGAAAGGTGGTGAAGTACTAGGTCTCCCTTGAGCTTCCTTAGGTTCATCACAAGATAGGTCCTTTGAGCTTTTAGTGATGCATTGTAGTGTTTCCAAGATCTTTGATGGAGTGCCTTAAGCACACCTCCTTGATTGAACATGAACTCCTCCTTGTCCTTTATCTTCTTTTTATCTTCATAATTTGTATGCTCCATATCATTCATAATGACTTCATGGTCTTCAAAAGTTCTTGGTTCGAATTTTTGAGGAATAGTGTCATGATTATTCAACACTTCTAGCTCTTGGAGTTGGCTTTCTTTGATTAATTGATTCTCACATTGAACTTCCTGATTGATAACATCCTCCAAGGTATTTGCTTGAGGCATGGATAGAAAGAGATATTTGATTTCAGGATTGAGGCTACTTCGAAATTGATTAACCATGTAGTCTTCTTGATATCTAGTTCCACGAAACAACATCGTGATATTCAAGGCATAGCTTGAAACTGATCGATCATCTTGTCGTAGCAATCTTTTCATCTCTTGGACATGTTCGATCATGTCCTTTATGGCAGATTGGATCTCCTTGCATAGGGAATCCATGGTACCTAGTCTTGATGAAGGTAATCCTGCCAAAATGTCAGGGGAGCACTAGATTGTGCTCTCTGACTACAGTAGACAAGATTTTGGAAATACACTTGTGATTACAAGAACACCCACGTAGGTAAAATGATATAGGAATATGTGATCGGTACAAGATATCCCACAACCCGGGACTGATAGGTATGGAAAACTAGACTAGAGATGATATAGGAGATCCCACAACCCAGGATCGTAGGTAGGAAACAAGATCTCTGGATTACAAGAACTCCCCTCTGGGAGATGGACTAGATACAAGAAAGAACTCGACAAGATCTCGTACTACGAGATTACAAGAGGACAAGACTAGATGCCCAAGATAAAAGACTAGACAGGACTATAACAAGGAACAAGAGAAAAACAGGAACTGGAACTTGGAGAGTACTTACTTGGCGGTCACGACTCCTTGAACTCCCAAGATTGGTATTGGCAAGACTGAGAATGAATATGGCCAACCCCTCCTTATATAGTTTTTCAAGGGCGGTTACCAAAGGTGGTTATGACCTGATGATGTCATCGATGATGTCATCAACTGTAAACAAGACCTTTGGGTGTCAGAATTCAGCAAACAAACAGTCGATCTTGGGTCGATCTTTAGGTTTTGGCACGTTCCGGACGCAATGGAAGCATTACTTTGTCCAAAATTTGAGCCAATCATGAGACATATGAAATTCACATGTAATCTAAGCTTTAAGATGGTTTTCTTTGTGTCCATGACATCACCTTCCCCTCAAGCGATGAGTTCCATGAGGAGCGGTCATGTTCTCTAGCTTGGGTTTCATTGGATTCTTCCTATGGAATTCACGAACCTTGATTTTTGCTCTTTGAATATTTTCTGTAAGTTCCCAAGTACGATCGCTGACATCATACCCCTTCCAATGAATAAGGTATTTCAATCTTCCTCCGGATATTCTTGAATCAAAGACATGCTCAACCTTGAATTCTTCATGATCTTTAATCATGAAAGGTGGTGAAGTACTAGGTCTCCCTTGAGCTTCCTTAGGTTCATCACAAGATAGGTCCTTTGAGCTTTTAGTGATGCATTGTAGTGTTTCCAAGATCTTTGATGGAGTGCCTTAAGCACACCTCCTTGATTGAACATGAACTCCTCCTTGTCCTTTATCTTCTTTTTATCTTCATAATTTGTATGCTCCATATCATTCATAATGACTTCATGGTCTTCAAAAGTTCTTGGTTCGAATTTTTGAGGAATAGTGTCATGATTATTCAACACTTCTAGCTCTTGGAGTTGGCTTTCTTTGATTAATTGATTCTCACATTGAACTTCCTGATTGATAACATCCTCCAAGGTATTTGCTTGAGGCATGGATAGAAAGAGATATTTGATTTCAGGATTGAGGCTACTTCGAAATTGATTAACCATGTAGTCTTCTTGATATCTAGTTCCACGAAACAACATCGTGATATTCAAGGCATAGCTTGAAACTGATCGATCATCTTGTCGTAGCAATCTTTTCATCTCTTGGACATGTTCGATCATGTCCTTTATGGCAGATTGGATCTCCTTGCATAGGGAATCCATGGTACCTAGTCTTGATGAAGGTAATCCTGCCAAAATGTCAGGGGAGCACTAGATTGTGCTCTCTGACTACAGTAGACAAGATTTTGGAAATACACTTGTGATTACAAGAACACCCACGTAGGTAAAATGATATAGGAATATGTGATCGGTACAAGATATCCCACAACCCGGGACTGATAGGTATGGAAAACTAGACTAGAGATGATATAGGAGATCCCACAACCCAGGATCGTAGGTAGGAAACAAGATCTCTGGATTACAAGAACTCCCCTCTGGGAGATGGACTAGATACAAGAAAGAACTCGACAAGATCTCGTACTACGAGATTACAAGAGGACAAGACTAGATGCCCAAGATAAAAGACTAGACAGGACTATAACAAGGAACAAGAGAAAAACAGGAACTGGAACTTGGAGAGTACTTACTTGGCGGTCACGACTCCTTGAACTCCCAAGATTGGTATTGGCAAGACTGAGAATGAATATGGCCAACCCCTCCTTATATAGTTTTTCAAGGGCGGTTACCAAAGGTGGTTATGACCTGATGATGTCATCGATGATGTCATCAACTGTAAACAAGACCTTTGGGTGTCAGAATTCAGCAAACAAACAGTCGATCTTGGGTCGATCTTTAGGTTTTGGCACGTTCCGGACGCAATGGAAGCATTACTTTGTCCAAAATTTGAGCCAATCATGAGACATATGAAATTCACATGTAATCTAAGCTTTAAGATGGTTTTCTTTGTGTCCATGACAGTTCCCAAGAACAACACAAATTTAGGGTATGCATTAATTTATATAGAAAATCGATGCAATCACTATTAGGGACAATTATCCTATGCCTATTATAGACCATTTGTTGGAAAGGGTAGCAAGAAAAGAATTCTACAAACTGTTTGATGGGTTCTGTGGATATAATCAAGTGGATATTGCCCTGGAAGATCAACACAAGACAACTTTTTCTACTGAGTGGGGTGTATGTTCTTAAATCCTAAGAAATGTTTGTTTTTGGTGTAAAAGGACAAGACCCTAGGACACATAGTTTCAAAGAAAGAAATTTTGATGAATGTAGATAAGAACAAGGTGATTCTAAATCTCTTGAGGCCTAAAATACAAAGGAAATGCATGCATTCATGGGTCAATATGGATATTACGGATAGTTCATACATATGTATGCAATCATAGCAAAATTGTTGTATGGGCTATTGGCCCAATTTGAATGAAGTGAAGATTGCAAAAATGCATTTAATGCATTGAAGAGAGAATTGAGCTTTCCTCCCATACTTAAGGTTCCCAATTGGAATAAGCCATTCCACATCCATGTGGATGCATCCAACCTTGTGATGAAATGTCTAGATGTTGTGGAATGAGAGGAAGATCTTTATCTAGTAGGCTCATGAAACTATTGGAACACTCATGGGCCAAGTCTAAAGCTTTGATTGGCTAGATATGCAAAAGGATGTACATGAAAATTTAAGAAATTGTAAGGAATGCATGAAAAAGGAACCAAGTGAGAAATCTTGTCTAGGATATTCAATGATAACACTTGAATGAGTGAGAAAAAGGACATTCAATGACAACATCTAAATTAGGTCTAAAGCTTTGCTTTGTCAGACATGCAAAAGGATGTACATAAGCATTTAAGCAGTTGTAAGGAACTTCAAGAAAGGAGGAATGGACAATTAAGCTTGTGCACTCATGAAAGTGACTATCCATTTTAGAAATGGCTAATGTAGGCATAACAACATGCCACTTACTTAATCAAGAAATCTGCCAATATGATCTTGTTTGTAGGATAATGATGGCTGACACTCAATATGGATGCAAAATCGTATGCAAGAAATATGATGATTGCTAAAGAACGAAGTATCCCATCATGAGGAATGATATGCCATTATGATTGATCGATTAACTCACCAACATGAGGCTCTCATGCTAAATATATTGTATTGGTGGTAGACTATTTAACCAACTGGGTAGAGTCTAGAGCCACTAGGATAAATGATCGTTGATATATTTAGGTAATGATGTGTGTAAACACTCTAGGATTGCTGGGGCATTTTTTTCCCTTTTTGGGAGGTTTTTTCCCCCGGCTTGTATATATGCCTAATTATCCTAATGTGCTACTTATCTTTGTACATTCTCTTGGTAGTACATTCAGTATTGTGTATTGTGCTCCAAGATTCTTCTTCTTCCTTGTGATGTTCCCGTGCTTCAACAGACCTTGAACTCCAAGAATTGGTATCACAGCAGGTAGTCGCTTCATCTAGGGCCCTCTGATCACAGTCTCAGAATCACACAAAAATTGGTGAGCATATTGAGGGTGATTGAAGTATTTCGATGGTGATGCACCACAATGCGCTCTCCTTCTCACGATCTCCACGACGATATTCTCGGAGTAGAAAACCGAGCTCCTAAGGCTGCACACGGTACTCTACACAGAGACTGCAGAATACGCAGAAAAACACAGTACACGGGGAGCACAAAGAAAAACTTCTTAGATCTTACAAATGCGATCGAACTTACAGTCTGTGACGGACCAGGACACTATATGTTTTATTAAAGAACATATACAAAGAAGTGTCCAGTGGCCATTTGGCCTTTCACATGGACACTAATGGTAACAATCTCCCATGAAAGGCCAATATGGCCAAAATAACTATGGGAGAAAAATAAAGAATGATAAAGAATACCTGAGTGTAAGTATACAAACTATACCTCCCACATGATGGGCATGTTACATAGTATACAAGTGACTGTGTAAGATCATGAATCAAGTAACCCCCATCAAGTGACAATAGTGTCGAAAGCTATCCTGTGGTAGAGCTTTAGTCAAAGCATCTGCAACATTATCTCGAGTGGGAATCTTCCCAAGAATAATGTGCTTAGAGGTTAAGCAATCTCGAATGAAGTGATACCTCACTTCAATGTGCTTAGTCTTTGTATGATAGACCGGATTCTTAGCCAAAGCAATGGCACTTTGACTATCACTGAGCAAACGAGGTACATGCTGAGGTAAACCCATATCACAAGCAAGACGAGAAACCCACAATGCTTCCTTACATGCCTCACTTGCTGCAACATACTCTACTTCTGTGGCGAAAACAGCTGTACATTCTTGAAGATGAGATCTCCAAGAGATAGCACCTCCAACAAAATGAAAAATGTACCCTGATGTAGACTTATGATTGTCTACACAACTCACATAGTCAGAATCTGTGTAACCAATAATGGATGCTTTCCCTCTACCTAACCATAGACAGTTGTCCTTAGTGCCACTCAGATATCTTAAAATCATCTTGACCGCTTCCCAATGTTTCTTTCCAAGATTAGACATATATCTGCTCACAACTCCCACTACAAATGCAATGTTTGGTCTCGTAGCTACCATAGCATACATGAAACTACCAACAACAGACTGATAGGGAATTTCGCAAGACGTGGAGAAAATGCGATTTCACAAACAGCCTCAGTTTGCTATGAAAATTGGCGTGAAGGTAGAAGAACTCAAAATATTTTCGAGAGTTGTTCCTTTAGGGTCCCTTGTTTTTGTCAGATCGAAGTTTCAGAGCCATCTCGACCTCCGTTTCGAGCTCACAAGGTGGGGCCCACAAAAAAACCAGGTTAGTTTCAGAAACTGTAACTTGCGTTGTGTTTCCTGACACTCATATATTCCAGATTTAGAATTTCAAGCGATTTCGTGTACTGTTGATACATGAAACTTATGTTTTTCTGAGATCAAACTGTCACGTCATAATGTGACAATGTTCAAGTAGAAGTGCTGCTTGTAGTGCTTTGCAGTGTTGTGAATTGTTGAAGAAATGGCAAATGCAGATGGACTGAGTCAGCTTATGAGCGATAAGCTGGACAAGAATAACTTCCATGCTTGGAGATTAAGAATGATGAATTTCTTGATGGGAAAAGGCTACTGGAAGTACATCGAAGGAGAGAATGAAAATGCTCCATATTTACCAGATAGGAATCAGACTGCAGACCAGTTAAGGAGCACGAAAGGTAATGTATTGGCTATCTGTTAGCATACAAGATAGCATGATTGGACACATACAAGATGCCAAGACTCCAAAAGAGGCTTGGAACAATTTGGTCACTTTGTATGAGACTAATACAAAGGCACGGAAATTGCAACTCGAGAACGAGCTACATACATTGGAAAAGAAGAGCATGTTGGTAAGTGACTACACTCTAAAAATCAAAAGCATATGTGAGTCACTTGCATCTATTGGCGTGAATGTAGATGATGATGATAAGGTGGAAGTGTGCCTTCGTGGTTTAGGAGCTGCATATAAGCAGTTTAGAACTTCCATACAGACTGTTGATATATTTAGGTAGTGATGTGTGTGAACACACTAGGACCGTCGGGGCACTTTTTTCCCTCTTTAGGAGGTTTTTTTCCCCCGGCTTGTATATACACCTATTGCCCTAATGGGCTACTTATCTTTGTACATTCTCTAGTAATACATTTAGTATTGTGTGTTTGTGCTCCAAGCTTCTTCTTCTTCCTTGTGCTGTTCGCGTGCTTCCGTAGACGTCTAACTCCAACAATTGGTATCAGAGTAGGTCGTCGCTTCATCTAGGACGTCGTCAACACTCCTCCGTTTGCAGTCTCAAAATCGCACGAATTTTGGCGAGCATACTCAGCATGTTTCCAAGATCAAAACAGCTTTGATCTGTGGTGCCGAAATCGCGATCTGAGCTCGTTTCGGCCTCCGAACGCACTATCGCAGCGCTTGTGCAGGCTATTTTGTCTTTTTGTGCCAAAGGTATATACCAGTTTCTGTTCGCCAGTTTAAGCATCTTGAAGTCTGCTATAAGTCTAGCAGAACTCGTCGGGCAGTTCTGTTCAACTTTTTGAGATACAGTCAATTTTCTGCATCAAGGTATTTTAGTCACCGGCCATGGCTGAAAGCAGTGATGTATTCCGTATGTTGGCTGTTGTGGATAAGTTGGATGGTACCAACTACCCATTATGGGCTTATATGATGCGACATGTTTTGGTTGCAAAAGGATTGTGGAACATTGTGCAAGGTGTTGAAAGACGTCCTGTGACACCTGTAACGACAGGTACTGCAAATACAGGTGCTGGAGCTGATGAAGATGGTGTCGAAGATGACATTCTGTAGATTCCTGTTCGTACTGCTGTTTCTGCTGCACCTACTGCAGAGCAGATTCGTTGGGATGGTAGAGATGCCCAGGCACATGCATTGATAGCTTTGTCTGTCAAACGTGCCATTATTCCTCATATTCGCTCTTGTAGAACAGCTAGGGATGCTTGGGATACACTTACCACATTGTACCAAGCTAGGAATGAGGCTCGTGTTGCTTATCTCCGAAAACAGTTGGAGAGTGAGCACATGAATGAAGGTGATTCTATGGATAGTTTCCTAACGAAGATCAAAGATTTGAAGGAACAGTTGATTTCTGCTGATGAGGTTATACCAGATAGCTCACTTGTGCAGACCGTTCTGAATGGTCTTCCTGATTCATATCAGAGTTTTGCTTCTACTCTTCAGTTGATGATGAAAGGCAATCCGAATGCCTTATCATTTGAGGAGTTAGTCTCTGTTCTGTTGCAGGAAGATCAGTCCAGGCAGAACAGGTCCATTATGCGAGTTGCAGATCAAGCATTCCTGGCTAGTCAGAAGGGCAAAGGAAAATGGAGCTCTTCAACTAGTAAGCAGAAATCTGCTAATTCTGCATATTCGAAGAAGGAAGATAAAAATGAGAAGAAATCAGAAAAGCAGAAATTGTTTTGCAAGTACTGTAAAGGAAATGATCATATTATAAAGAATTGTCCAAAACTGGTTGCAAAAGAGGCAAAGAAGAAAGAGGCTAGAATGGTTGTTGCAGAGGTCTCTGCACCAAAAACAGAGTCTGCAAATCTTGTGCAGGAAGAAGAATGGGCGTTTACTACTGTTTGCAGTTTTGACCCATCTTCTCATGATCAGTGCATGTCTGCAGTAGACTCAGATGTTTGGTACTTTGACAGTGGGGCGACCAAACATATTACCTCGCAGCGCAGTTTCTTCTCCTCACTTGAGCCTGCCCCTACAGGGAATATTGTTACATGAGCCAACAACTCCTCTTATCCTATTATGGGAGTTGGTAAGATAATTTTGACTACTGCTGATGGTAGTTCTTTCACTTTGTCAGATGCTTTATTTGTGCCAGGGATCAAAAAGAACCTGTTATCAGTTTCTGCATTAGCCAAGATTGGCTTGGTTGTGAAATTTGTTGATGACAGGTGTACAGTTCATGATCTGTCAAATGGCGATGTGATTATTGCTTCTGGCATTTTATGTCGTGGGCTGTATAAGCTCATAGACTATGAAAGATCTGAAAATGATTTGGCATGTGTAGTAAATGATTCTCAGGCTATGTCAGATGCAAAGCTTTGGCATGCACGCTTTGGTCATCTGAATTTTGCTAGTTTGCTACGCCTGCAGAAATCTGAAATGGTGTCCTCATTCCCCAAACTTGAGGCACCTGGAAAACATGTTTGTGAAGGCTGTATTTTGGGCAAAATGTAGCGTTCATCCTTTCCAAAAGATGGTTCAGTTCGGGCTACGCAGAAATTGCAACTGGTACACAGTGATGTCTGTGGTCCTATGCAGACACCCTCTTTTGGGAATTACCTTTACTTCGTGACTTTCATTGATGATTTTTCTAGGCATGCATGGGTATATCCACTCAAAGCAAAGTCCGAAGTGTTCATGTGCTTTAAACAGTTTTTGGTTTTGGCTAAAAATCTGTCAGCATGTAAAATGGGCACCCTCCGTTCTAATCGAGGGGGGAATATATGTCTTCTGATTTTAATGCATTTCTTGCTAAACGTGGGATAAAACACCAGTGTATAGTGCCGTATGCACCTCAACAGAATGGAGTTGTTGAACGAAAGAGCAGGTCACTCATGGAGATGGCAAGGTGCATGGTCAAGAGTCAGGCTTTACCACATAGTTTCTGGCTTGAGGCTGTCATGTGTGCAACATATGTACTGAACAAGTGTCCCACTTAAGCGCTGCAGTCTATCACTCCATATGAGGCTTGGCATGACCACAAGCCATCTGTTGCTCATCTACGTGTTTTTGGTTGTTTGGCATATGCATTAGTGCCTGAACAACATCACAAAAAATTGGATGATAAGGCAGTAAAATGTATTTTTGTTGGGTACAGTTCTGAAAGTAAAGGCTATCGTCTGTATCATCCACAGACTAAACGCATTCTGGTTAGCCGTGATGTTGTCTTTGTGGAAGATGCTATTCAGCCATTGCTTTCATGTACTAAGGAGACATCTGTTAGCTCCAAAGACATGTATGATACGTTGATGCTGGTCCTAATGAGGTGGACAGTCTAGTGCTGGTCCTAATGAGGCAACTTCTCAGCCTTTGCAGGTCTCATATGATGATGCAGATCATTCCATTTCTGATGCAGATTTACATGATACACTTGTTGATGAGAGAGCTGATATTGAGCAGGCAAAAACTATGCCAAAATGGCTGGTGCAGACTTTGCGTGAAAGCAAATTAGATGCACCTTTGTCATATCGTACTCGTTTAGGCTCTCATAGTGCCTCCTTTGCATCAGATTGCTATGCTATGGCTGCTTCTAGTCTCTGTGATGAGAATGAGCCTGTTTCTTTTGATGAAGCACAGAATTCAGAAAATTGGATGACTGCTATGCAATCTGAATATGATGCTATAATGAAGAATGGTACATGGTCTTTATGTGACTTGCCTCCTGGCAAGAAGTCCATTGGCACTAAGTGGGTATACAAGCTGAAGCGTAAACCTGATGGTACAGTTGACAGGTATAAGGCTAGGCTTGCTGCAAAGGGTTATGCGCAGGAAAGAGGCATTGATTTTGATGAGACCTTTGCACCTACATGCCGTATGACGACTGTTCGGAGCATTTGTGCACTTGCAGCCCATCATGGTTGGAATGTACATCAGTTGGACATTAAAATAGCATTTCTGAATGGTGACTTGCATGAAGAAGTGTATGTTTTTCAGCCCTATGGCTTTGTGTAGAAAGGGCATGAGAACCAGGTGTGCAGGTTAAAGATGGCATTATATGGTTTAAAGCAAGCACCACGTGCCTGGTATGAGAAGATACATGCCTATCTGGTTGCACATGGTTTTGAGAACAACCCAACTCAAAGCACCTTATATGCTAAGCGTGCTAATGATGTGCTTCTGATCATTTTTATCTATGTTGATGACATGCTGCTCACTGGTCCTATTGAGAAGCATATTGCTGATTTCAAGGCTGATTTGCATGCCTCATTTGAGATGTCTGATTTGGGGCATTTGCATCACTATTTGGGCATTCAGTTTATGCAAGTTGATGGTGGAATGGCTTTGTGTCAAACGAAATATATTGACACATTATTGCAGCGTTTTGGCCTTGAGGACTGTAAGCCTATTGCCACTCCTATGGAGACAGGTTTACGATTGAGTCTTCATGATGCTGGAGATGCATTTGATGTTGTTCTCTATCAGCAGGCTGTTGGATGCTTGATTTACTTATGCATTACTCGGTCAGATATTCAGTTTGCTGTCTCACAGATGAGCACGTTTATGCATTGCCCAGGAGTCACACATTGGAAGGTGGTTAAGCGCATCTCTCACTACTTGAGTGGTACTCGGCTACTTGGGTTGTTTTATCCCAAGGGGGGATCACTACCGCCAGATTTGCATGCTTTTTCTGACTCAGATTGAGCTGGTTGCTATGACACTCGTGTGTCCACCAGTGGTTTTTGCTTCATGCTTGGTAGCGCATGTATATCTTGGTTGAGCAAGAAGCAGCCTACTGTGGCCACGTCCAGTTGTGAGGCTGAGTATAGGGCAGCTTTCACAGCGACTGTTGAGTGTGTGTGGCTCAGACGCCTTATGGCTGATTTGGGTGTTGGTCAGTCTTCTGCCACCACCATCTTCACTGATAGTCAGAGCGCATTGGCAGTTGCGAGGAACCCTGTGTTCCATGCTCGCACTAAGCACATTGAGGTGCATTATCACTATGTCAGGGAGAGGTTCTCTGTTGGGGAGATCAGCTTGGCATATGTGCCCACAAAGGAGAACATTGCAGACCTTTTCACGAAGGCTCTGCCTAGGGAGAAGTTTGAAGCTTTCCGCAAAGCTTTGGGCTTACTTCCTTTTGTGGAGTGATTTCCACATAGCTTGGCACTTCCTTATACATGAGTGCCAGCTCCTTGTTCATCGCATCACTCCCAAGGGGGATTTGTTGATATATTTAGGTAGTAATGTGTGTGAACACACTAGGACCGCCGGGGCACTTTTTTCCCTCTTTAGGAGGTTTTTTTCCCTCGGCTTGTATATACGCCTATTGCCCTAATGGGCTACTTATCTTTGTACATTCTCTAGTAATACATTTAGTATTGTGTGTTTGTGCTCCAAGCTTCTTCTTCTTCCTTGTGCTGTTCGCATGCTTCCGCAGACGTCTAACTCGAACACAGACCAAGGCTAAATATTCTGAATTTTGCTGATCTGGTATGTATGTTGATTATTGAAGAAAAGAATCTTGGTGAGGATTCAAACTCCCAAGGAAAGCCCAGTTCTGAGCAGGTATTCTACTCTGGCAGAGGAAGAGGCAAAGGTAGAGGTTTTGGAAGTGGAAGAGGAAACAATAATCAAGACCAAGGTCAATAACATAATCATGCAGGAGGAAGAGGACAATTTCGAGGCAAGGGGAGCCAAAGAGGTCACAAAAATTTCCAAAGAAATGATAATGATAGTAAAGGATGCTGGAATTGTGGTAAACCTGGACACTTTGAACGTGATTGTAGGTTGAAGAATCAAACTAACAGAAGGCAGCAAAACAACTATGCATCCACAAGTGCAGATGATTTTGAGAAGCTGTTTATGGTTCAACATCACATGATGAATACGATGTCTGCTGGTGTTTCAAAATCGAATGATAATGTTTGGTATGTTGATTCAGGTGCTTCAAGTCACATGACCAGTCATGCAGAATGGTTTAGTAGTTTGCAAAAAATGCCAGTTCCTGGATATGTTGAAATAGGTGATGATACATCACATCCTATTGAGCATACAGGAAACATAGCATTGTCTATGGAGGACGGGAAGGTAAAACATCTTGCTGATGTGTTGCATGTTCCAAATATAACAAAGAATCTGGTTTCCGTTGGACAAATGGTTGACCAGGGATTACAAGTCAAGTTCAATGCTAATGGATTATATGTAGAAGAGTACAAGCAGGATGGACGATTGGTTGCCAAAGGAAACAAAGTGGGTAGGATGTTCACCTTAAATGTGAAGATTCCTGAAATGAATGCAACCATGTTTGCAAAAGGTGCAGGAGTTATTGCAGATATAGAGATATGGCACAAACGGATTGGACATGCAAACTTGCAAAGGCTGAAACTGATACAGTCAAAGGAGATTATCCATGGACTACCAAATTTCAAAGTTGCAGAAATGCAAAAGATGTGTGCAACATGTGAATTTGGTAAATAGTCAAAAGCATCATTTCCACATGACAAGCATGTTAGTGAGAATGTACTAGAAGTAGTACCTACAGATGTTTGGGGTCCAGCAAAGACCATATCTATGGGTGGTTGCAAGTTTTATGTTACTTTCATTGATGACCATACAGGCAAAGTATGGGTATATTTCATGACAGAGAAGAGCGAGGTGTTCACTCACTTCTAGAATTTTAAAGTTATGGTGGAAAAGCAGACAGGGAAGTACATTCAGACATTAAGATCTGATGGAGGAGGTGAATACATGTCAAATGAGTTCAGCAATTTTCAAAAAAATCATGGAATTTGGCATCAGTTTTCATGCAGGTACACACCACAACAGAATGGCATTGCTGAACGCAAAAATAGACATATTGAAAAAATAGCAAGAGCCTTAATGGACGAGAAGAATATGCCTCATTGTTATTGGACAGAAGCTGTGCATACTGCTGTATACATCATGAACAGAACTCCGACTCCTGCCATACATCAAGTTACACCTGAAGAGAAGTTTACAGGTAAAAAGCCAAACTTATCACATCTGAAAGTTTTTGGTTGTATTGCATATGTACATGTCCCAGATGAATTGAGGACGAAGCTTGATCCAAAAGCAAATTGAGCAAAAAGGATATAAATGTTATAACCCACTCACACGACAGGTAAAGGTGAGCAGAGATGTGGTATTTGATGAAATGTCAAGCTTCTATGCAAATGCCAAAGAAGGACTGAGTCTTGAACCAAATGACAAAGAAAATGCTGAAAAATCAAGTGCAGAGTTTCAGGTTTTGTGTGGACCGGATGCATCATCAAGCAATAGTTCCAACTCAAATCCATGGAGTGGAAGATTACGTGGAAATTTCAGTCCATCAAATTCATCAAATACATCCAAGAAAGGTAAAGAAAAGCTTTCTGCTGGTCATAAAACATGTGCAGGTTTTGAAGACGTTGATGGAGATTCAAGCGGTTCAGAAAAGAGTCTTGATGAGGAACTTGGATTGCCCTCTGTGAAGACTCCAGGAGTAAGAAGGGCACATGCAGATGATACAAGGAGAAGTGACCCAGGATGAAGAAGATCTGGGAGGATGAGGAATTTAGTGCAACGATTGACATATGATAGTTACATGGCTCGTCATTAAGCCTACATGAAAAAGGTAATACAAGATGCTGAACCTTCTTGCTTTGAAGATGCAATTGGAATTGCAGATTGGGAAAAAGCTATGGATGAGGAGATGGCTGCACTTTATGGAAATGATACATGGAAGCTGGTTCCATTGCCGCAAGGAAAGAAACCCATAGGCTGTAAATGGGTTTACAAGGTAAAGCATAATGCTGATGGTAGCATAATCAGGTATAAAGCACGATTGGTAGCTAAAGGATATGCACAGACATATGGCATTGACATATAGCTAAAGGTCTACTGTTGGGACACTTGTTGCATTAGCTACAACAAAAGGATGGACTTTGCATCAGATGGATGTGAAGAATGCTTTCCTACATGGTGAGTTACAGGAAGAAGTATATATGGACCAACCACAAGGATATGAAGATTCAAAGCATCCATAATATGTTTGCAGGTTGCAAAAGGCTTCATATGGGCTGAAGCAGGCTCCGCGTGCATGGCATGCAAGGATTGCTGATTACTTAACCAGCATTGGGTTTTCTATGTGTGATGCAGATCATTCACTATATGCAAGGAAGGTTGATGACGGCATCACGATTGTGGCCATTTATATTGATGACTTGATTATAGGTGGTGATAATGAAGAAAGCATCAAAGAGGTAAAGCAAATTCTTATGCAAGAATTTGACATGAAAGATCTTGGTGTGCTGTGCTATTTCTTGGGCATTGAGTTTATACGTACAGAAACATGTATATGGATGTCGCAAAGGCAATATGCCTTGATTATGCTGCAAAAGTATGGTATGGCTGGTTGTAAGCCAATTTCTATGCCATTAGATCAAAATTTGAAGTTGGATACTACATCAGGTGAAGCATTGGAAAATGTTACTATGTACAAGAAAATTATGGGAAGTCTTATATATCTTACAATTACAAGGCCTGATTTAAGCTATACTATTGGACTTGAAAGTCAGTTTACGGAGGTTCCCAAGAAGCCACATTTGGATGCTCTGAGGCGCACTCTACATTATGTGAGTGCTACTTTGGATTATGCATTGTTTTATGAAGCTGGTGTAGATTTGCAGGTTCATGGATACACCGATGCAAATTGGGCTGGTAGTACTCCAGATAGAAGATTTACTAGTGGCTTTCTTTTCTCACTTGGAGGTGCAGCTATTACATGGAGCAGTAAGAAGCAACCCACTGTTGCTTTGTCAAGTACAGAGGCTAAGTATAGAGGTGCTGCAATGGCAGCATGTGAGGCATCATGGCTAGAGATGTTACTTGCAGATTTAGGTGTGGAAGTGCAAAAGCCTATCACTATCTATTGTGATAATCTTAATAGCATACAGTTAGCACGGAACCCTGTTTTCCATGCTAGAACAAAGCATATCGAGATACATTATCACTTCATCAGAGAGAAGGTATTAGCAGGTGATATTGATCTTGTTTATGTGAGTATAGATTAGCAGGTTGCTGATATTTTCACCAAAGCACTTGGAGCTGAGAAGTTGAAGAAGTTTCGGGAGATTCTTGGATTACAGGATATGGCGTTGAGCTTGAGGGGGAGTGTTGAGATATCAAGCTCAACATGTGATGATCCAAGATGACACATACCCGTTTTTTGTTTCTCTGACATGTATAGTGGTCACGCCGGTATATGTCAGGGATACTTCATTGAGCTTTATAAGATTTATCTACTGAGGGTGATGGCACATTTGTTTCTTGCCAGCTCACTCATCCGTGGACATTAGATTTTTCCCTATGTACTGATCTTTATATATTGCACTGGTTGTATTCTTGTTTTTAGGTCATTCTTGTACATTCCTTTTATGTAATAGAAGAAGAAGAAGAAGAAGATCATTCTTCCTTGCCTCAATCTGTATGTGTGCTTCTCCTTGAGAGTGAGAGTGTGTGTGTGAGCTCTCTTCATTATCTCCTTCCTCGTGACATTCCCAACAATCAACATATCATCGACATAAAGTATCAAGCATATCAAGCTACCATCTGAGCATCTCTTTGTGTAGAGACAATTATCCTCATTGCTTCGAGAATAGCCTTGAGACTTCATAAAAGCATCAAACTTTTGGTACCATTGTCTAGGAGACTGTTTAAGACCATAAGAGCTGTTCTTAGGCTTAAAAACTAGACTTTCCTTGCCAGGAACTACATAACCCTCTGGTTGTTCCATATGGATCTCATTTGTAAGATCTCCATGCAAGAAAGCAATTTTCACATCCATTTGGACTAGCTCTAAGTCCTCCATTGCAATGAATCCAAGCAACATGCGCAGGGTAGTCATCTTGACAACTCGAGAGAAGATTTCCTCGAAATCAACACCATGTTGTTGCGTAAAACCCTTTGCAACAAGTCGTGCTTTATACTTTGGAGAAGCACTATCTGATGTGAATTTCAGCTTATATACCCATTTACATGGTAAAGCTTTCCTGCCCTTTGGCAAAGGTACCAAATCCCAAGTACCATTCTTGTGAATAGAATCCAACTCACCCTTCATGGCATGCTCCTACTTGACATGATCCTCTGTTTGCATAGCCTCTTTGTAGCAAGAAGGCTCACCGGCATCTGTTAGCATAACAAAATCTAAACCTAGAACATATCTATCAGGTGGATGTGAGACAGGTGCAGAACGTCTCAATGGTTGCTGAACAAAAATATGTGCAAAATGATCTGAGTGGACATTCTCTTGAACATCCCTATGTGTAACATTTTTATGCATGCTAATCGGAGGACTAGTATCCTCAAACACCACTCTTCTCACTGCAACCTTCTTAATGGGCTTTTTATGCATCTTAGACTCATTGAAAATGAAATCACTACTTCTGATCACTGACCGTGTTTCAAGATCCCATAAGCGATATCCAAATCGTCCTTCTCGACCATATCCAAGAAATATGCATTTCTTCGACTTACAATCCAACTTTTGTCTAAGATTCTTTGGTATATGATCACATGCTTCACACCCAAAAACTCGAAGATGATCATAATATGGTGGCTTCCTGTCCATAACTCATGCCACTTTCAAATCTTTGGCAGTACTAGGTGAAAGGTTAATCACATGAACTGCAGTCAATACTTCTTTTGCCCAAAAATCTTGTGAGAGGTTTGCATGATGCAACATAGAGGCTACTCTATCTTGAATAGTTCTATTCATCCTCTCAGCTACACCATTCTGTAGTGGGGTATAAGGAGCTGTAAACTCTCTATGAATCCCTCTAGACTGACAAAAAAGGCTGAATTCATGTGAGATATACTCACCCCCGTTATCTGAACGTGAAGCCTTAAGCTTAGTTCCTTTTTCAGTCTCAACTGAAGGAAGCCATTTTTTGAAAGTAGGGAATACCTCATCCTTTGATTTGATAGGATATACCCAAAATTTTCTAGTAGCATCATCTATGAAAGTGACAAAGTAAAGAGAACCACCTAAGGACCTAGTCAGTATAGGACCACACACATCTGTATGAACGAGATCTAAAGGCTGAATTGAAGAGTCAATGCGCCTTCTATTTACATTTCTGGTTTGCTTTCCATATTGACAATGCGCACAAAATGAAAATTTGGAGAAAGATAGCACAGGTAAGTAGCCAAAACGAGAAAAATTTTCCATTCCACCACGAGATATATGGCCCAAACGACCATGCCAAATACAAGCCATAGGCTATTCAGTAATAACTAACAAAAGTTCTTTCTGTGATACAAATAAAGGATAAAGTGAGCCAACTTTGCTTCCTTTTGCAATAACCATATTGCCCTTTGATATGCGAAAGGAATGAGCATAGAAGACCACCTTGTAACCAAGGTCATCAAGTTGACCAACTAACATCAAACTGCATGATAACTGAGGTACATGGCATACATTATGGATAGTAAATTTTGAACCATCAATGAAGTACACAACCATATCTCCAATCCCCACAACATCACACTGGTAAGAATCATCAAGTCCCAAGAGAATTTGTTGCATAATTAGAGAACCATTCTCTATGTGGTGTCACATGGAAAGAAGCATCAGAATCTAGCAGCCTGGTGTGGGAAAGAGAATCAGTCATAAGAGCCTGAGTTGGCACAGTACTATCAAGTGTCAACACATCAACATCATCAAAAATAGCATGGATTTCTTCAATCTTCATAGTCGAAGTAGATGATGCAGGTAATTGTTTAACATTCCCATCAACATTTTGTACTTTACCTTTAGCCTTCTTTAATGCATAACAATCTTTCTTCATGTGTCCTTTCTTATGACAATAATGGCATTCGATATCCCTCTTCCTTAATTTACTTCTACTTTTATTCCGTTGACCATTCTTTTCCTTGTTCTTGCTCCTGCCATGTTCTTGATTCTTTCCTTTGTAACGATCACGAACATTATATGCATCTCCACTTTGAGTGCCAACCATAGATTTTCTATGAATCTCCTCACTAAAGAGTGCTCCACATATGTCATCATAGATGAGTTTACCACCAAGTGCACTATTGCTAATAGTTGTGCAAAATGTATCCTAGGCAAGGTGCATAACATCAATACTGCTTTCATTTCATTATCCATATCCATTTTCTGAGCCTATAACTGAGAGACTATAGCATCAAAATCATTTAGATGAGTAGCAAAACTATATGTGTCCTTCATACGAAGCTCATATAATTTTCTCATTAGATAGACTTTATTTGATGCCGTCTCTTTTTCATTTTCCAAAGATCCTCTGCACATTCACAATCTAATATTGTAAAGTAAACATTATCTGCAAGGTGCAAGCAAATGGTAGACCTGGCCATTTCATCTAACTCATCCTAGTCATGTTCATCCATGTCAGTAGAATTCTTGAAATTCCATTTACTGGCTTCCATTGCCTCATTTGAATCAGCACATCTTTAATCTGATTCTTCCATAGAGCAAAGTTTGGGCCATCAAATTTTTGGATCCTCGGAACATTAGCACTATACCTTGATACACCGGATGTGCCTGAGACCTCTGATGCCATGATGGTAGAGAACTGAATGCAATGATAATGGAGCTAGAAGAGTCCGAACATCAACGAATAAGTGTATCAAGGAGTAAATCGACCACTGTATAGTTGACAAAACAAAAAATCTGAAAAAAATTTGCGAGAGTATCCTCTGCAAAATGAGCATATGACCAGTGTCAAAATATCATAAAACTGCAAGTACTGACATATTTGCCTGCATAGTGAATCATTGACTCCATTGCATATAATCAGTTACCCAATAGAAGCCAACTAGACTTATCGAGCACCTATGAACAACTATCATACATCTCCTATGGCGAGCTAGGTAAGTCTTCCACTTGCATCACCAAAGAGATCCCGAGATATGTTTGACCTATTGGGGTACCAAACTCTTAGTTGATGTTATATCATGAGGATGATGTGTGAACATCAATTAGGAGGATGGGTACTTATGGATTATCTGAATCTCCAAGTGCATTTTGCATTCATATGGCAAACTACAAGGCAGAGAAAATTTTATAGTTTGCACTAGTTCCAATCGATGCTCTTCCAATGGAACTAAGTCCAAAGAAAATGGATGACAAACCTATTGGTGCATTTTACCCAAGCCTACATGCTTGATATTATTTGATATATGTTCATATGTGTAGTCATGTGAACACCTCTTGTAAAAGAGTACATTTTATCTCTTGTAATTGTGAAAAAGAAAAAAAAAGAATGGCTCACCAGATGCAGGATGCTACATATGGACCCCAAAGCTCACATCAACCACTTAGAAGGTCTTCAAAGAAGAAGAAGAAACCAGAGAGGTTTGGTTATGATACTTCTTTGGTCACCAAGCACTCAATCTAAATTGCAAAGGATTCAACCAATGAAGAACCTACCACATTCGAAGAAGCAAAAAGCAAGAAAGTTTGGAGAGATGCAATGGATGAAGAAATGGAAGCCTTGAAGGAGAATGACACTTGGGAGCTTGTACCTAACAAGCCATCTATGAAGGTAATTGGATCTCGATGGATATACAAAATCAAGAGGAATCCAGATGGAAGTATAAATAGACACAAAGCAAGGTTAGTTGCTAAAGGGTTTGCTCAAACCCATGGTATTGATTATGAGGAGACTGTCTCTCTTGTTGCAAAAATGCCTACAATTAAGGTTATCATTAGTCTTGCTGCATCTAGAAATTGGAAGCTCTATCAACTTGATGTAAAGAATGTCTTGAATGGATGGATTTCAAAGGAAGTGTATATGGCACAACCTCCTGGATATGAGGATGTACATCATCCCAACTATGTATGCAAATCAAAGAAAGCCTTATATGGATTGAAGCAAGCTCCAAGAGCTTGGAATTTCAGATTGGTGACTTATTTGCAGGACCAAGGATTCAAAGCTAGCAAGGTGGGTACCTCTTTTTTCATAAAGAGGAATGGATCTAAAATGATCGAGGAGGAGTTCAAAATAAGTGACCTCGGACCACTCACTTATTTTCTTGGATTGGAGTTAATCTACACAGGTTCAGGTATATATATCACACAAAGGAAGTATGTGCATGGCATGCTTATGAAGTTCAAGATGGAAAACACCAAGTGTGCAGGTACACCTATGGAGCGAAATCATAAGCTTAGTGCTTATAAAAGAGAGCCAATTGAAGACATCACAAGCTATCAAAGCTTGGTTGGAATTTTGAACTATGCAACACTCACAAGGGTGGATAAATGCTATAGTGTTAGCGTATTGAGTCAATTTATGCATAAGCCGAGAAGATCACATATGGAAGCAGCCAAGAGAGTCCTCAAGTACCTAAAGGGGACCATGAATGAAGGTTTGTTTTATTCATTTACTTCAGATATTGAGATAAAGGTCTACTCAGATGCAGATTGGGCCGGATCTAGAGATGATAGAACCATCCGGGTATGTATCATTTGTAAGTTCAAAAATCATTTCTTGGTCATCCAAGAAGCAACCAACCATGGCATTATCTTCTACTGAAGCCGAATATAGAGGTTTGGCTGATGCAACTCAAGAAATCATGTGGTTAAAGTCTTTGTACACAAATCTTGGACTTCATTCTTCAACACCTCACATTTTTTGTGACAACACAAGCTCACTACATCTAGCAGCTAATCCGGTATACCATGCCAGAACCAAGCATATTGAAGTCCACTACCATTATGTAAGGGAGAAGCTAATGAGCAAGGATATTCAACTATCCTATGTCTCTACAATTATTCAATGTGTAGACATGATGGCTAAAGCTCTTGATGGTACAAAGTTAAGTAGATTCAAGTTGATGATTGCCTTGCAGGAAATCAAGGACAATTGAAGATATATTTGGAGGCCAAGCATGTTAGGCTTGAGGGGTAGTAGTTGGTGCATTTTAACCAATCCTACATGCTTGATATTATTTGATTTATGTTCATATGTGTAGTCATGTGAACACCTCTTCTAAAAGAGTACATTTTATCTCTTGTAGTATTGAAAAAGAAAAAAGAAAAAGAATGGCTTACCTCATCCATGATGTAAAAAGCAAACTCGTGGCTCTAACTACCTAAAACCATAAATTAGTGAGCTGAGGGAATATTTCTTAAATTTGGGGATCACTTTTAGGTGGAACCATTCGAATTCGAATTCAAAACTCCCTCCAAGACTAGCTATAAAAAGAGCAAGAAGGAAGAGGCGATTAGCAAGCCTTGTACGTGAACACTTCATGTAATTTTGTAGAGATTGAAGAGCTTACTCCATAGCTCTATCATTATACTCCCATTGTGAAAATATTCATTGCCAATGTGGTTGTAATCATATGTGAATTTGTACATTTATCATTCTCTACTTCTCTGTTTTGTTCTTTGCTATACTCACTCAGAGCAGTAACTTCAGAAACTCATATCTCGAGCTCTACAGAACCTTTTTCAAAGTTTTAACATGCGTTAGATTGATATCACCGTCTAGTTTTTACATACATATTTTCATTGTCATTGTGTTTATACTTTGGGAGAAATCTAGAGTTTACTGCTCACTGGTCTATCTCTGCAGAGCCCCAAGAATGGCGGGCATGTTCCTGATATTGATGAATCTGGTTCTCAGTGCTTCGTTTGTCATTTGAAGTGTTTTAACTTGTATTAGTAAGCTACTTAAGTCTATTTGCTATGTCCAAGAGGAATATTTCTAATCCTTACTAGGTTGAGAGCAATGTTCATTTTTTCTAGCAGGTGTATGTACAAAAATAGCAAGTTTTGGGAACTACTCATCTTGCAACTAGTATGTCTTGAGTTAAACTTTTGAGATACATGTTCCAAAGTACTTGGCTGATACTTTTGTGGATTTGGGAAGTTCAAAGGGTCTAATAATCAACTCTAAAGTCTCAGTTGGCTAGTGTGAAGCCGGTTGTAGCAGCACCAACTCATCTTCGGATTGCATCCACCATCTCTCTTCACAAAACCAAAGATTTCTTTGTTGGTGGATTGTAGATTACATTTTACTACCAAGAAATTCGTATTTTTGAGATAGGATGATGGATTTTCATAGATCACAAGGTAGTTTAGATTAAACTATTATTTGTGAGCACATTTGCGGTTAGGAAGACCAAGAGTGTTATGAGGGCAAATCTATCATTTACTCCTAGATGGGTTTGAAGTCACTTTATATGGGACTTTGTTCTATATTTTACAGGATTTTATGGTTTACTATCTCCATTATGGTATGGTCATCCTTATAAGCTTGGCACTATACACTTGTTTTTCATATTATTACTCCATAGAGGATACATCATAAGGACTTAGGTCATTTTGATGATGTTATATGTTATGGGAGTGATTATTTGGAAGTTGAGTGTACATGGGAGATAGTAGACACCACTCAGATGGTTTTCCACTCTTGAGATGATCTCATATGAGGCTTCTTAAGGGAAGGATATGGGGAAAAAACACACAAAGAGGACCATGTACATTGATTACATGAGGTTCAGGGGAATGAGCACTTTCTTCTACCATTACGGACATTTCACTTACATTTTTGAAGATGAAAATGATCTTAAGGGGAAGGAAATGTCAACTCATGGGTTATCACATCATGGGCCTACGAGCCACATGGGATGTTATGGTGCATTATCGCATGGGAAAGTTTAAAAGGTGGAAGATAGAGGGAGAATCGAGATATTCTCATATTAGAACAAGTCAGCTCCGGACGATTGGGTGACGAACTATAAACTAGAACTTTGTGTGTGATCGATGACATCACGTGAGATGAATTGTAGAACAAAAAGAATGTTATATGGAAATTTTTCAGATCGTGTTTGGATCATAGTAGCTTGTGCTTCTACAAATGTCATGATGACTATATTTGTCATTGGGTTCTACCTCATTTATCATACTCTTGAGTGTCTTTACAATGCTGATAGATATGGCCCATCTCCCCACATAATGACAACAAGGCTTAATGCTTTATTAGGATTATTGAAAATACCTTGATTCCATGGTGCATGATTAAAAATTCCCTGGTCGTTGTGTGCGAGAATTTGCATATGGAAAATAGGTTGTATTATGGAAGTGAGGTGGAACATAACTAGCTGTGGGGTTCTCCGAGTTCTTGTATTATAGCATTCACTGCTAGGAGATTCTGAGTTTGGGCATTATAGGGACACATTTCAATAGAATGACTTTCATTTTTACAAATTGCACAGTATAGTTGATTCAATGCACAATTAGCCACAACAAGGCCAATATTTTTACATTTTATACAAAAAATTTGTTTCAGCATGTCGTCTTATTTATTTTTTATGGTCTTCTTCCACCTTAAATCTTCTACAAAACCACCAATTTTATGTTCAAGTTGCAAAGCCATTTCAATAATGGCATCGAAAGTCATACTAGCAATACATTGGGTAATCATAATTTGACACAGTTGTGGGTTGAGACCATTGATGAGCCACTATGTAATAACATCTATCGGTAAACTGGCATTTGCCGTAGGAAGTTGTTTGTGATGAGTGCAAAAATTTGTTGTATACTCTTGCACACCATGTTTTGGCCCTTGTCTATTATTTTGTAAGAAGTCAAAAATCTATGGTGGATTCTTCTTCAATCAAAATCTTTGCAAGAAGCATTCTTTGACTCTGTTATACTATTGAAAGTGATCTAAATCAAATTGTGTTAACCATCGTGGAGCTTCATTTATCAGTGTGGATTGGAACATTTGAGCTTTATACTCATCATCATTCGGGTCATCTAATACATTATAACTTATTTAAAATGTGGGAACTTATGCATCTAGGTCGTCACTAGGAAATCTGCCAAATTTGGCATAAGTTACTCCAATTGGATGTTGCCTTCTTTTTCCACCTTGTGGGTCTACCATTGATCTGAAGCTAAAATCTCAAGTGTGTCCACAACATCTGCAAAATCGGAACTGATAGGTGATGCTTGACTAGTAGGTCATTCTTGTCACCTTGGAATTTCCAAGTCTAGTTTCTAGATGGGTTCTAGTTCTTTTGTCGGAGGTTATTTTTTGCTACTCCAAAACCTCAGGAAGGTAGTTGTAGTTCATCACTCTATAGGCATTCTCCACCCTGCTCGGGTACTGCTTACTTTCACCAATGGGTCTTCTGAAATTTTTATGATATCTACTACAACTTTTGGTCGGGATTCATTTTGCACAAATTGATCATGTTGTGTCTTTTCATTTATGACCAAACCCTCTGGATTTTCCGAACCAAAGCATGACTAAATACCTAAGTTTCACCAAACACCACCAAAAAATTTTCGGGTATGTCAATGCAAATCGAAAACTAAGAACGGGATTGGGGGGTGCTATGACTCGTTACAATCTTTTCATCAGACATTGTGACTTCGCCTACTTTGTGCTATGGTTTTCCTAAAGTATTGTTCACTCGCGCATGATTCTTGTTAGACTTATACTTTGGGTAAGATTGGTCGGATCGTGTTATGGACATGTAGGCTATAACAACCACTCCCTAATGGGATCTCCAGTGTTAACCTCTATCTAGTCCGCGTAAGGAAGGAATAGGTTCGGGAGGTTCTTGGGTGACAGAATCTAGATACAAGATCCATGTGTTTCTCCCACTTTACAGTTATCTTAATCCACTTATCAGCGACTTATTTAGCAACTTACTTCTAACTATCCGATATAAAGATCACTCGTACTACACAATTTTCGTTAGAAAGGGATTAGGTGCAATCACCAACTACTTCAAACTTCTCAAATAGTAATAAAATGTGCAGAGTGTGCAAAAAAAATTTTGAGAACCTCCTAGTCCCCACGTCAGCGTAGCGACTGGAAATGCTCGTGAATGAATGACTCTCCTCCCAACCAAATGCCTCTATATATAGCTCTCTCCAGGGGACTACCTTCTTGGGCAGGTGAATGCTAATCATCCAAGTGTCAGCCATGTAACTACATGTGCGCCAAGTGTCCAGTGGATGCTTCTAGAAGGTTCTAGAGCTCTTTGGGCAAAATACTCTTCCCATGTACCTCATGGGGATTGAACCCAAGACCTCGTCCTTCACACCCTTGAGTCTTAACCATTAGGCTAAGTGGATTACTTGGTTACAAGAGTAAATGACCTACCAGTAAGTCTAGACTCAAGATCTTTGGCCACACAAACGAATGACCAAACGGAATCCGATTTCAGATCTGTCTGAACCAATCGGATCCCTAGATCACCAACTTACTTTATTACATTCTTCCCCCCTTGGCAAATATTTTCGTCCTCGAAAATTAGAGCTATATATATTGTAGGCAACCCCCGAGCCTCATGTTCTAAAACTTGAAGAACATGCATTCATTCAAACAGGTTATTTACTTAGAACTTGAAAGTAAAAAACCTTATCATATTCTAGATCTTGAAGAACATGATTGGTTTATCTACTTAAAACTTGAAAGTAGAAAACCTTCTTTATTTGGGACCAACTTAAAACTTGAAAGCTGGAAAACGTCGTTGGATTGTGGAAACTTTTTCCCATGTTGAATTTTCTTCAATTCCATCCTTCCATTTTACTAAGCACTCTTCATACAAGTGGCTTCTTGTACGTTTATCTCGGGTGCGAAGTATCCTTTCAGGTTCATGAGGAACTATTTCATTTACTGGAATAGGAAGTATGACCTGATGTCCAACTAGATTATCTGAATCTGTTAGACTCTTCCTAAGTCGACTAACATGGAACACTGGATGAATCCAACTATCATCTGGAAGTTGTAATTCATAAGCCCACAAACCAACTTTCTTGGTGATTGGAAAAGGACCGCAATATCTAGGCGACAACTTGGCGCATTGACCAGTCTTGAACTTTTCCGATCTTTCAGGAATACGAAGATAAACTTGATCGCCAACCTGAAAAGTAACATCTCTTCGCTTTGGATCGGCATAAGCCTTTGCACGATCTTGAGCTTTCTTTAAATTTTCTTTAGCTAACTTGAGCTTAAAGTTCATGTCTTGAAGGAACTCTTGAGCTGCTTGAACTCGTTCATTATGAAGTCCCACTGCATAAGGAGACCTAGGCTGGAAACCGTACATCAACATGAATGGACTAAATTCAGTTGATGAATTCTTGGCACTGTTATAGGCAAACTCAGCTAAAGGAAGATAATCTTCCCAATCAGTCTGTTTGGAAGTAACATAAGCTCTAAGTATGTCTTCCAAAATCTGATTGACTTTCTCTGTCTCTCCATCCGTTTGGGGATGTTCAGCTGTACTTAAACTTAGTTTAGTTTCAAGTCTACTAAAGACTGCTCGCCAAAAATGACTTGTAAATCGAGCATCTCTATCAGAAACTATGTCTACTGGAAGACCATAGAGTCTATAAAGTTGATTTACAAATATTTTTGCAAGTTCTGGAGTCTTATAAGTAGTCTTGACTGGTATAAACTGAGCAAGTTTAGTCAATCGATCAACTACAACCCAGACTGAATCAAAGCCCTTCTGAGTGCGGGGTAATCCAGAAATGAAATCCGTGGAAATGCTTTCCCACTTTCCTTTGGGAATTTCCAAAGGATGCAGCAATCCTCCAACTTTAAGTCGTTCAAACTTATTTACTTGACATTTATGGCACTTAGACACATAGTTTTGCACATCTCGATGCAAACTAGGCCAATAAAAATGTCTTTTCACTAACTCATAGGTTCGGTTAATACCAGGATGTCCTGCACTTGGAGCATCATGGCATTCGAAAAGTACTTGATTTCGTATGTCCACTATACTTGGGACACAAACCTTACCTTTATAAAGCAAATATTCATCTTGGAGAGAATAGTATTTAAACTTTCTCTCAGAAGTACTTGCTTCAGTTTGTTTATCTTGTTCAGCTGCTTTCCATGCTTGACTGAAGCTTGGATCCTCTTTGTAGCTTCCTTTCAAAGTTGAAATAAATTCACTTTGAATTTGTACAAAACTTAGATTGTTCAACATAGGCATCCGACTTAGGGCGTCTGCCACTGCATTGAACTTTCCTTTTCTGTACCTGAGCTCATAATCGAACTCTTGCAACTGTTCGGCCCATCTTGCTTTTCTACCTCTAAGATCAGGTTGGTTTGCAAACCACTTTATGCTCTCTTGATAAAAAACTATGGTCAGCTTTGATCCATATAGATAATGGCGCCATTTCTTTAGAGCATTTATAATAGCGAACATCTCTCGCTCATAGGTAGAGTAGTTTTGCTGAGCAGGACTTAGCTTTCTACTCTCGAAAGCTATTGGGCGACCATCTTGGATTAGTACTGCTCCTACTGCAGATGAACTTGCATCTGTCTCTAATTGGAAAGGCTTGTTCGGATCTATGATCTGTAGAACCGGGGCCGATGCTAAAGCAAGTTTAAGTTCTTGAAAACTCTTTGCTTGCTCTTCTTTCCAATTTAACTTTTGATGCTTCCCTTTGAGTTGATCCGTCAAAGGTACTGCAATCTTGGCATATCCAGCCACAAACTTCCGATAATATCCTGCCAATCCGAGAAAACTTTGTAGTTCTCGAACCGTCTTGGGCTCAGGCCATTCAAGAATCGCTTGGACCTTTTCCGGGTCAACTTTGATTCCTTTTGCGGAAATAATATGACCTAAATACTTTACTTCTGGGGTAAAGAATTCACATTTTGACTCTTTACCGTAAAGTTTATTATCGCGAAGAAGTTGAAAAACTTTTTTCAAGTGCTCTAAGTGATTTTCATGATCTTTACTGTAGATCAGAATATCATCGAGAAAATCTACAACAAATTTTCCCAAATACGGCTTAAGCACTTGATTCATCAAAGTCATAAATGTTGCAGGTGTGTTTGTCAACCCGAACGGCATCACTAAAAACTCGTAGTGACCAAACTTTGTTCGAAAGGCTGTTTTAGGAATATCATCATCTTTGATTCTGATCTGATGATAACCTTGGCGTAAATCAATCTTAGAAAAGACTGTAGCCTCCTTTAAACTATCGAAAAGATCTTCGACTAGTGGCATGGGATACTTGTTCTTTATCGTAAGATTGTTTAACGCCCTATAATCTACACACAGCCTCATAGTTCCATCTTTCTTTTTCACTAGAAGGATGGGTGCTGCCCATGGAGACTGGCTTGGGCGGATAAATCCTTTATCCAAATACTCTTGGATTTGATTTTCCACCTCCTGATTCTAGACATAGGGGAGGCGGTATGGGTTTTGAGATTTTGGCTTAGTACCCGGAAACAGATCTATACTGTGAGCGATGTTTCCACGAGAGGGTGGCAAGCCGTAGGGGAGTTCCTTAGGGAACACATCTTTAAATTCCTTCATTAAATTGTTAAATTTAGCATAAAATTCTCAAGGAATAAAGGACGAGACATAGAAACTTGATTTATATTATCAGAATTGATTACATCGGTGCCAAGGACAAGAAAAGCTTGAGTCCTGGCTTCTTTATTGACAAGTTTCTGAAGTTCAGTGTATGATATCAAAGGGATACTTGGAACATCATGCTCACCCTTGATTTTATACACTACACCATCACGCTAGAATTCCAAAGTATTTGTAAAATAACACCTGGTCAGTGAAGGTCCTAGACTCCATAGCCACTCTCTCCCTAAAACGAGATCTACCCGATCCATATTCATTATTTGGAAGTCCAAGATGTCTTTAAATCCTTGGATTTCTAGTTCCAAATTACATATCATTGTGTCCCAAACACGGGTGTCTTGACCGTGCATCATGGAGACAATGTATTTATGAGGAGATGGTTCCTGAGGAAGAGCCAGTTTTTTTACTAACGCATAATTGATAAAATTATGCGTAGCAGAGTCATCCACCATTATCCGGATGGTGTGCCCTTTTACTGATCCATGCAACTTGACCAAATCATGTGGACCAAACTCTTGAGGTTGCCACATGTTTTTGGAGATTTGACATGAATGGGTACTGTCGCAGTGCATAATCTGAACCTTCTTTGCACTTGAATTTGCATCCAAGTTCAAAGATTGAATCAGATGGATCTGCTTCTTACCCTTTCCCTTACTTTCTCTTCCGACTGGACAGGCACGGCTTCGATGTCCAGGCTTGAGACATTTAAAGCACAAGTTTTCTTTTTGCGCTTTATCATGATCTTCTGGAGAAAGGATGTGTCTAAAAAGATGAGGTTTTTTAGACACTCTTTCATTAGATCTAGTCCCTTTGCCCTTACGCTTAAAGTTATTCTTCTGGGAATAACTGCTTACCTGCGGGACATCCAAATGTGAATTGTCCTCATAAATCTGTGCGACCTTAATCGCCTCTTCAAGGGATTTAGGCGCATGCCTCTTAACTTCATTACGAATTCGCTGGTTAAGTCCTCTGACAAAACCGCGAAGTCGATGGAAGTCATCTAAATTCTTTAACTTCAGAATTACATCTCTGTATTTTGAAATATACACCAATAGCGGTCTACCCTTCTGTTGAATTTTATCCCATGCTTCCCAATTGCGTTCCTCCTCATTCTCGGGGAGAAACTCTTTCTTGAAAAGATGGGAAAATTCATTCCAAGTGGTAGGTTTCTTGTGAGTCTCAGAGAGACTCATCCACCATGTATAAGCTTTCGGTCCTAGCGACAAACTTGCTTCTACTACCCTCACATGATCGGGGGTATGTTTGAGTTCATGGACATCTTTCCATTTCTCTAAGAAAGTCAAAACCGCGTCCTTATTCCTATCCTTATCCTCTCCAGAGAAATAAGGAGGACGGATCTCTTTTCCCAAAGAGAGATCCACAGGGCGGTTATGAGTTTCTAACATCCCTACCGAAGCAACACACAAGGGAGTAGAAGATGCTAGACTAAGACGGCTCATACTTCCCGCTAAAGGAAACATATCTGTATGGGGAGAGGATAATCCCTTATCCTTTTCCATCCTAACAGACATCGATGAAGTTGCGATCGTATCTGTGTGACTACCTAAAATAGTCTTACTGATATCCTTAGGTGTCTGAAGTAAGTTCAGAATGGCCTTAAGGTGATCCTGGATTCCATCAACAGATTGACGGAGTACTGCAACCTCATCCGGAATACTGGACAACTGTCCAAGCTTTTGCTCAACTAGCAACATCCTACTTTCCATATCTTTCCTCTCGTTTAAAGTAGTGTTTGTTTCCCCTTTTCTTGCAAAATCCTCAACGTCTAATGCTACAGTCGCTGATTCTATTTTAGATGCATAAGACGCATGACTAGTATTTGAAACCATAGGTGCAGATGAATGCAATGCACGTGCAACTATTGGTGGTCTAGTCATGAATGAGGATGTTACTAACATAGGAATGGAAACATACATGGACGCACTAGTAGCGAAACGTGGCTAGAAGTCCCCTCCATCGCACACAAAGCGTTATTTACTAAGTATTCCTAACGCAAGAAGTGTGTGCAACAAAATCAAAAGAGCTATGCAAGAATATCACAAGAAATCGTCCCTGATGATTTGGTCCGTTGAGGTCGACTTGATTCTAGCCGAAAGTGCTAGAATTATGATGAAGATAGGCCTCCAGATCTTCACTCCACGGCTTCCGCTTTCTTCAAACTTTGCTCGAACTTTTAACTTTCTTCAGCTTGAACCACCACAGATATGTACTCTGGTTCGGTTGGGGAAATAAGCAAACTCCAAAGGTTAATCAAAATGAGATGATCTCGGCTCGGGATTAGCAAAGCAGAGATATGATCGAACTGTATAAGATATGCAGAGAAAGAAATCACGATAAACCTTTACTTCAGTGGATAAGGCTCTGTGGTCCCTCTGCAAGGTCGCGAGATCGATTCCCGGCGCCCACCTGATAAAACTTGAACTTTTGGACAGCGTCTGCTTCAGCGCCAACTGACCATAATGAGACACGTTCTCTATGATGGTCGCGAGAACGTCTTTGGCCTTATGGATAGGCGGAATAGCTTCAGACCAGAGGTCGTGTGTTCGAGCACCCGCGGACCTACAGCACAGAGAATTACCCTTTTGATCTCCTGATTGGGATCTTCTTCAGCGCGGGGTTCGGTCAATAATATCTCCTGCAAAGATATGTCTTCACGTGGACGATGTGCTCCTGTGGATAGAGCAACGCGCTCCCAACAGAGGGGCGGGGGTTCGAATCCTGCCGGCAGCACACAGAGATGATCTAATCTTTTGCTATGCTTCTCCTAAGCCAAGCCAAAGCGAGGGAATCGACAAGCTTCTCTTATCATCCGCGAGTAGGATGCTTCTATGTCGTAGAAGGAGCAAAACACACGCAAGTTGAAGAAGAAGAAAGCTATGGCTCTGATACCAATGCAACAGCGTAGCAACTGGAAATGCTCGTGAATGAATGACTCTCCTCCCAACCAAATGCCTCTATATATAGCTCTCTCCAGGGGACTACCTTCTTGGGCAGGTGAATGCTAATCATCCAAGTGTTAGCCATGTAACTACATGTGCGCCAAGTGTCCAGTGGATGCTTCTAGAAGGTTCTAGAGCTCTTTGGGCAAAATACTCTTCCCATGTACCTCATGGGGATTGAACCCAAGACCTCGTCCTTCACACCCTTGAGTCTTAACCATTAGGCTAAGTGGATTACTTGGTTACAAGAGTAAATGACCTACCAGTAAGTCTAGACTCGAGATCTTTGGCCACACAAACGAATGACCAAACGGAATCCGATTTCAGATCTGTCTGAACCAATCGGATCCCTAGATCACCAACTTACTTTATTACACCACGCATGTCAGACGGTCTCTCTCTAATGTTTGAAATCTTTCAATCTTAGCCATTAAATTGATGCATCCAAAGGCCAAGATAAAAGATTCTTAAAATTCAAAAACGAAATTCCATAAAGATTTTTTTTTATTTGAGGATACCACTAGTGGTTTTCTAAGCATCCTTAATCTCTTAGATTAAGCTTTTTAATCCCTAAAAATTAGGAATCCTTACAAGCCCATGCAGGGCTCATTTTTCCCCCCTGATGGTTTGCTACGCTAGCAGAAATATGAAATTGTGTCTTCTCTGCCCAAACTTGAGGCACCATATAAACATGTTTGTGAAGGTTGTATTTTGGGCAAAATGCAACATTCCTCCTTCCCAAAAGATGGTTCAGTTTGAGCTACTCATAAATTGCAACTTGTTCATAGTGATTTCTATGATCCTATGCAGATATCTTTTGGGAGCTACCTTTAGCTTGTGACTCTTATTGATGATTTCTACAAGCATGCATGGGTGTATCAATTGAAAGTAAAGTCCAAAGTGTTTATGTGCTTCACATAGTTTCTGCTTTTGGCCAAAAATCTGTCAACATGTAAAATGGGCACCCTCCATTCTGATCGAGGGGGGAATATATGTCTTTTGATTTTAATGCATTTCTGGTTGCGCATGGGATAAAACATCAGTGTACAATGCCACATATACCACAATAGAATGGAGTTGTCAAAAGAAAGAACAGATCTCTCATGGAGATGGCATGGTGTATGGTCAAAAGTTAGGCTTTACCACATAGCTTCTAGCTTGAGGCAGTTATGTGTACTTAATGGGTATGCCACCAAAGCACTGCAATCTATCACTCCATATGAGTCTTGGAATTGTTGCAAGCCATTTATTGCTCATGTGCATGTCTTTGGTTGTCTGGCATATTATGCATTAGTGCCTGAACAATAATGCAAGAAATTGGATGATAAAGCAATGAAATGTATTTTTGTTGGGTACAATTATGAAAGCAAAAGGTATCATCTGTATCATCCACAGACTAGGAACATTTTGGTTAGCCATGATGTTCTTTTTGTGGAAGATGAAATTCAACCATTACTTTCATGTACTAAGGAGACATTAGTTAGCTCTAGAGATGTGTATGACACCTTGTTGCCTCTTTTTAGAGATGGATAGTCAATTGTTGGCCCAAATGAGGCAATTTCTCAGCCATTACAGGTTCCACATGATCATGCAAATCATTCCATTTTCTGATGTAGATGTACGTAATGCAATTGTTGATGAAAGGGCTGATATAGAGGATGAAAACTTTGCCAAAATGGTTGGTGCATACTTTGAGAGATAGCAAATTAGATGCACCGTTGTCATATTATACTCATCTAGGCTCTCATAGTGCTTCCTTTTCACCAGATTGCTATGCTATGATTGCCTCTAGCCTTTGTGACGAGAATGAGGTTGTTCTTTTGATGAAGTAGAAAATTCAAAAAATTGGATGGCTAATATGCAATCAAAATATGATGATATTATGAAGAATGGTACCTTGCCTTTGTGTGATTTGCCTCAAGGCAAAAATACCACTAGCACTAAATGGGTATACAAGGTGAAGTGTAAGCCTAATGGAACAATTGATAGGTATAAGTCTACGCTTATTGCGAAAGATTATGCTCAAGAAAGAGGCATTGATTTTGAAAAGACCTTTTCACCCTCATGTCGAATGACCATTGTTTGTAGCATCTGTGCACTTGCAACTCATCATGGTTAGAATATATATCAATTGCAAATTAAAACTGCATTTCTAACTAGTGACTTACATGAAGAAGTGGATGTATTTCAACCCCGTGGTTTTGTACAAAAAGGGCATGAAAACAAAGTGTGTATATTGAAAAAGACATTATATGATTTGAAGCAAGCACCACGTGGTTGGTATGAAAAGATGCATGCCTACTTGATTACACATGGTTTTGATAATAGTCCAACTAAGAGCACCTTATATGTTAAGCATGTAGGGGATGTATTTCTAATCATGGTTGTGTATATTGATGACAGCTTGTGCATGTTGATTACATGATGCTCACTGGTCCAAATGAGAAGCATATTGGTGATTTCAAAGTTGATTTGCATGGCTCTTTTCAGATATTAGATGTGGGCCATTTGCATCATTATTTGGGATTCATTTTATGAAAGTTGATGGGGAATAGCTTTGTGTCAAACAAAATATATTGATACATTATTGCTTCGCTTCGGCCTTGAAGATTGCAAACCTATTGCCACTCATATGCAAATAGGTTTATGATTGAGTCTTCATGATGCTCAAGATGCATTTGATGTTTTTCTATATCAGCAGGTTTTTGGATGATTGATTTATTTATGCATAACTTAGCCTGATATTTAGTTTGCTATCTCTCATATGATCAGGTTTATGCATTTCCTAGGTGTCAAGCATTGACAGGTGGTTAAGTGCATCATTCTCTACTTATGCATAACTCGGCCTTATATTTAGTCCCTTATCTCTCTGATGAGCACTTTTATGCATTGCCTAGGTGTCAAGCATTAATAGGCGATTAAGTGGATCATTTGCTACTTGAGTGGTACCTAGCTACTTAGATTGTTTTATCCCAAGGGGCAATCATTATCGCCATATTTACAAGCTTTCTCTGACTCTAATTGGGTTGGTTGTTATGACACTCGTGTGTCCACTTGTGGTTTTTTGCTTCATGCTTGGTAGCTCATGCATATCTTGGTTGAGCAAAAAGTAGCCTACTGTGTCCACTTCGAGTTGTGAGTTTGAGTATAGAAAAGCTTTCACAATGACTATTGAGTGTGTGTGGCTCAAACGTCCTTTGGCTAGTTTTGGTGTTGATGAATCTTCTATCATCACCATCTTCACTGACAGTCAGAGCACATTGACAATTACGAGAAACCCTATGTTCCATGCTCGCGCAAAGCACATTGAGGTGCACTGTCATTATGTTAGGAAGAGGTTCTCTCTTGGAGAGATTAGCTTGGCATATGTGCCCATAGAAGATAACATTGTAGACCTTTTCACAAAGGTTCTTGCCAGGGAGAAGTCTGAAGCTTTCCGCAAACCTTTGGGCTTACTCGCATACATACATATACATATACATATGTATACACACACACACACACACACACACACACACACACATATATATATATATATATATATATATATATATATATATATATATATATATATATATATATATATATAGAGAGAGAGAGAGAGAGAGAGAGAGAGAGAGAGAGAGAGAGAGAGATACATGCATACATACTGTTGCTCCCTGATGAGCCCCCTTGTTTTGTCATCATCCCTGCACACACTTCAAAGTCGTCTGCTCAAGCATAATGTGCACGAAGATCCAGATTCCTTTTTCCGCCCAGTCGCGTACCTACTCCATTCGACTCCCTCTCTTTTAATTGAATGAGCCCTATGAGCTACACATGGGTGCCACATGGCACTCATGTGTAAATCCATCTAAATGGATCTAAGAGGTGGTTCACACACCTCTTCCATTCATTGACTCCATGTAACAATTCCTTCCCCTTAACTCCATTTTTGTCCTCAAAAATGGTACTGGAAGGTCTAATACAAAGAGATAATCAATGGAATAGTACTCCCACTAAATCCCCATGCATAAAAATACATGGTCCTGTCTCCGTGTTGTTTCCCCATATCCTTCCCCTTAAGAAGACTCTTGGAAAGGAAGTCTAAAATTGGGAAACCGTCTCTGAAGGGTGCTAACCCGCTCCCATGTGGCACTATCTTCTGAACCATCTTTCCACTTTACTAGACCCTCTTTATACAAGTGACTTCTCGTCCGTTTCTCTCGAGTGCGTAGTATGCTCTCAAGCTCATGTGGAATAGATTGAACAGAAATAGGCTCTACTACCTCACTATCTGGAATGAGGTTGTCAGATTCACCCAGCCTTTTCTTAAGCCGACTAACATGAAAAACTGGATGGATTTGACTATTCTCTGAAAGTTGGAGGTGCTAAGCCATCTTTCCTATTCTCTTAAGTATTTGGAAAGGTCCACAATACCTAGGAGATTGTTTTGGACAAGGTCCCGTCTTCATGGTTTTAGACCTAGATGGAACTCTAAAATAGACGTGCTCTCCCACCTCGAAGTTGATATCTCTCCTTTGAGGGTCAGCATAGGCTCTAGCTCTATCCTGAGCTCTCCTAATGCTGTCCTTAGCAAGTCTAAGCATATCATTCATCTCTTCCAAGAAGTCCTTTGCAACTTGAACTTTTTCATTCTGCAAGCCTACTGCATAAGGAGCTCTTGGCTGAAACCCATACATAAGCATAAATGGACTATGTCCAGTGGAAGAGTGCTTGGCACTATTATATGCAAACTCTACTATAGGTAAGTACTCTTCCCAATTAGTTTGCCTTTCATTTACATATGCTCGAAGCATATCCTCTAGGATTTGGTTAACCCTTTCTGTTTGCCCATCCGACTGTGGATGCTCGGCCGTACTCATGCTAAGTTTCGTATCCAACCTTTTGAAGACTGCTCTCCAAAAGTGGCTAGTAAACTTCCTATCCCGATCGGAAACTATGTCTAAAGCAAGACCATATAATCGGTATAGGTTCTCTACAAAAAGTCTAGCCAACTCTGGTGTCTTCACTGTAGTACGTGTCGGAATAAACCTAGCCATTTTGGTTAACCTATCCACAATTACCCAGACCGATTCGTGCCCTCTCTGTGTCTTAGGTAATCTGACTATAAAGTCCATGGAGATGCTCTCCCACTTCCCATAAGGAATATCCAATAGGTGGAGTAGTCCTCCAATCCTCAACCTCTCATCTTTGTTGATCTGGCATTTATTGCACTTAAGCACATACTTTAGGACGTCCTTATGAAGTCCAGGCCAATAAAACTGCCTCTTAACAAAGATCATAAGTCTTGTTAACTCTTGGGTGTCCCGCACTAGGTGTGTCATGACACTCATACAAAATATGCCGTCTCATCTCAGTATCTCTAGGGACACACACCTTACCTTTATATAACAGATATCCATCATGGACACTGTAATTCTTCCACTTGAATCCTTCTTGAGTACCCGTCGATACTCCATCCTCACTGGAAACCCGTATGTCACGATCCCCATTCTCAATGGCTTCCCAAATCTCGGAATATGCAGGATCAAGTCTACATTTTCCTCTAATGGACTCAAGTAGCTCACTAGTGATCTGAGTAAAACCCTGTCCATTGAGCATAGGCATGCGGCTAAGTGAATCAGCCCCTACATTAAACTTTCCCTTCCTATACCTAAGCTCATAATCAAACTCCAGAAGGGTCTCAGCCCATCGAGCCTTACGACCTTTAAGGTCTGTTTGATTAGAGAGCCACTTAATGCTCTCTTGATCAAACACTATCGTGACTTTGGCACCATATAAATAATGACGCCACTTCTTTAAAGCATGGACTATTGCATACAACTCCTTCTCATAGACGGAGTAATTCTTTTGAGCCGGTTCTAGTTTCTTACTCTCAAAAGCTACTGGTCGACTATCCTGTACTAAAACCGCTCCTATAGCAAAGTCACTCGCGTCGGTCTCAACCACAAATGGTTTGTTGGGATCTGCTATATGTAAAAGTGGAGTTGTAGCAATTGCTACTTTCAACTTCTCCATACTTTGCTTCTGTTCGTCTCCCCAATGAAAGGCTTTCCCTTTCCCTTTAAGTTGTTCCGTCATCGGGACAACAATCTTGGCATAGTTCTTAATGAATCTTCGATAGAAACCTGATAAACCTAGGAAGATCTACAGCTCTTCCAGGTTCCTTGGATGTGGCCATTCCATAATAGCCCTTACTTTTTCAGGATCCATCTGGATTCCATCTTGGGAGACTATATGCCCAAGGTATTTAACCTCTGACTTGAAAAATTCACACTTTGATTCCTTAGCAAAG